>VZQC01005680.1:29831-56161 GCA_009823505.1 Rhizomys pruinosus | reverse complement strand
TATTCTCTTTCAGAACCAAATATAATACTAAGTCCTTAAGCTATGCACTAAGCAAAGGTTATATATTAATACAGAGCTCTGACATCAGCAATAGGTTATTCTACCAGGGAAATGTAGGCCAGGGGATCCAAGGCCCCACAACAGGTAAAGACTCCTTGCCTCAAAACTGTGATATCTGCAAGAAAAGAGGCGATAAGGCACTGCCGAAGACCTGGTGTAACTATGGGAAAGATGTATGGACCACACATGCAAGTGTACAGATTGCCTCTGGAATACAATAGAGTGTTACCAAAGGCCACTCAACCAATAAAGCAAATATGGGTCTCCTTGAGTCAAGCAAGACTCCACCATCAGCACCAGCTACACCTCACCTGCCTGGAAATACTGTGCAGCAGAGGCAGCCATATGCCTGTATATCCCAAACCTAATTGGCTATTGGCTCTCTCCTTGGAGGAATAACCCATGGCTGATGCTACAAGTTTACATCCTCTACAGGTTAGGAAATGTTATAAGCCACAGTAAGACCCTGCCATATTTACCAAGCGATATTTTTAAAGGATAGGTAATACTATTATTAAAGATCAACTGGGATATGGCTCAAAGGTTGAGTGCATGTAGAGCATGCCCAAGCCCTTGCTTCTTCTCCAGAACCACAGAAATGATAGTGAGGTAAATGCAGCCCAGCATGGAGGGTATGTACCACCTAGGAGTCCATCAATAATAGAGCTGGATCATTTTTGTTGTCAGAATCTCATCACAATCGAACTGTTAGATGAAAATGTGGATGCCGAAAAGTTCCAAATGGCCAGGTTGAGGTGCATGCCTTTAATCCCAGAACTCTGGAGGGAGTGGCAGGCAGATCCCTGTAACTTTAAGGCCAGCCTGGCCTACACAGAGAGTCCTGGGCAACTGGAGCTACAGGTAGACCCTATCTCCATAAAAAGGTGTTTCAACGGGGCTAGAGAGATGGCTCAGTGGTTATGAGCACTGGCTGCTCTTGGAGAGAACCAGGGTTCATTCCTAGCACCCATGTAGTCACTAACAACCATTTGTAACTCCAGTTCTGTGGGAATTTAACACTCTGTGGGCACTACAGGACATGGGTGTACTTATAGACAAATATACTCAGAGAAATGAAATTAAAATAATAAAATATTTTTGTGTCAAATACAGAATAATTTCAGTTTTATAAATTTAGTTATCTAAAGGAAAGTTTATTTCTGGGTGGTGGGATTAAAGATATAAGTGAGGTCTTTTGCTTTTGTTTCTTCCCACATTTTCTAAAAAGACATTCCATTATTGATGTCAAATGCGGGCTGGCAAGATGGCTCAGCAGGTCAAAGTGACAGCCACAGAAGGTCAGTGTCTGGGTTTGATCCCTGGGAACCATGCTGGAAGGAAAAACCAGCCTGATAACAGTTGTCGTCTGGACTCCACACTTGTCCTGTGGTATGTGTATGGTTGGAGAGAGAGAGAGAGAGAGAGAGAGAGAGAGAGAGAGAGAGAGAGAGAGAGAGAGAGACATAAACACATGCATGTACACATACATCATAAACAAGTAATATTTTATTTTTATTAATTTATTGATTTATTTATTGTATATGTGTGTGTTGTGTGTGAGACCCTGCCTCAAAAACACAAGAATCACTTCTCTGACTTCTCATCAGGAGTGATGCAACAGAAAGATAAAAGAAAAACATCTTTCAAGCATAGACAGAAAAAACTTAACAGAATTCCATGTTCACTGGCAATGTCTTTCAAATTTAAGGTAAAATATAGACTTCTTCATCCAAGACAAAACTTACAGACTCACTTGTCAGCTACCTGCACTATAAGGAATGTTGCAGGAAATTCTCAAAGCAGAAGAAAAAAGATACCAGCTGGGACCTTAGCCACTGCAACTGTGACCAGTACCTGGGACATTCAGATGGTTTGAATCATCTCATATTTTGAACACGTGTCTCCCAGTTGGTGGCACTATGTTGGAAAGCTCTGTGCCCTTCAGAAGGTGGGCCCGAGCTGGCAGAGACAGGTCACTAGGGATTGGCCTGTAAAGGTTAAGCCTGGCCCCTGGGTCCCACTCTCTGCTTCCTGGTCCACCTTGATGCCAGGTGCTTTGCCACGCAGTCCACAATATCTCCCGCCCACATGATAGACCAAAACTCTCAGGGACCTTAAAGCAAACCAAATCTTTCCTTCCGCAGAGTTTCTGCTAACTATTTTATAAACAGCACAAATGTACCTGATAAAGAAAATGAATTTGGACACCACCGGAAGAGAGAAGAAAAAAAAACAAAAAACAAAAAAGGAAAGAAAGGGGGCTAGAAAGATGTCTCACAACTAAGGATACTGGCCACTTTTGCAGAGGACCTGGGTTCGAGTCTCAGCACCCACATGGTGGCTAACTACCATCCATAATTCCAGTTCCAGGCAATCTGACACCCTCTTCTGACCTCCATGGATTACCCAGCACAGGTGCACTTACATGCATGCAGGCAATACACTCCTACACATAAAGAAATAAAAGATGGGGCTGGAGAGATTGCTCAGTGGTTAAGAGCACTAGTTACTCTTGCGAAGGACCTGGGTTTGATTCCCAGCAACCACATGGCAGCTAACAGCTGTCCATAAATCCAGCTCATGACTGTAGTTCCAGGGTATCTGATACCAACTTCTGACATACATGGGCACTGCATGACAAAAATATACTTACATACATGTAGACAATACACTCATACCTATAAAATAAAAATAAAAAGTATTAGAAACTAAAAGTAATAAAATAAGATTACACATTATTTTTATTTTATGTGTATGAGTGTATTGCCTGCATGTGTATAAGTGCACCCGTGTCATACAATGCCTGCAGGTGTCAGAAGAGGGTGTCAGATCACCTAGGACTAGAGTTACAGATGGTTAGTAGCATCCATGTGGATGCCGGAAATCAAACCTGGGCCTTCTCAAGAACAGCAAGTGCTCTAATAGCTGAGCCATCTCTCTACCCCCCAAATAAAATATTTTTAAATAATGAGAAACAAAGCAAAAATAGGTAATTCAGGCAATATTCTTTCAAATGTTGTTGGTTTTTTTTTTTTTTTTTTAGTTCTAGCCAAAGCTGATTGTCACCGTTAGTTTAGGAGCACTGTCACACCCTTGAAGACACAGAGTACATCATGTGTGGGAGCTCCAAGTGTCTCATGAAGTTGGAAAGTACTTGCCTGGAAGATAGACTATCACAGAGAAAACCAGAGCTGAGCCAAACAAAGGAGAGAGTCCAGGATTGCAGGAGGAAGATGTGCTCCTTGACTTGGCTGTCCAAGGCCTGGGTGCAGTGCTGGTCAGAACAGACCCAGGCAGTGGGTCTGGCTAGCAGGAACAGAAAATGCTGATTTACTTAGCAGATATCATGTCAGACCAAAGACCTCAGCCACACCAGCTCCTAAGGCCACACAGCCAATAAGGACACTCTTGAAGTGTGCCATTTTTGTGTTCCTCACATCTGGGTGTCTGTGGCCACATGTCTCTAAATCTAGCTGTGTCTCTACTTAATGTTGCTCAGTTTTCCCTCCACCTCAGACTCATCAAAGTCCTCAGTGGCTCAGAAAGATACAGACATGGCTGGTTAGTGCAGAGTTTAGCTCAAGTGACAACAAAGGAATTCTGGATCTGCTCATGATGTCCTATCTGTGGAAGACATGGCAAAGGAAGTTGCTAAAAGAACTTCATCTATGAATAAATAATGTTTGTTTCCACTACTGTAACCTTACCTGGGGAGGTCAGTGCTGTCCATTGCTGTCTATATTCACTTAACTGCCCAGGGTTTCTCTCATGACTGTGATGACCTCGTAACCCTGGAAGGTCCTGAGCAGGTGAGGAGCAAGTGTTCAGAGTCAGTCTTCTGAGCAGGAAACATGTCTGGGGCAATCACAGAACAGGCTTTTTTGGGAGCCTTTTTGGCCACTAGGACCACATTTCCTTAGAGTCTTCTTAGTTGCAAGAAGATAGTAATTCCCCATCTACGTCTTTGGGCCCTTTGGACCAAATAATGAGTACAAAGAACAATATCAGAATTTGGGAATGATTTTGGATCAAAATGTAAAGACATTAGGAAATAGACAACAGTGATCAAAGTGGATCCCAGTAGACCTCACTTGCTCTCTCAAACGTTCATAACTTTCTGGTCAGAGGTTTGTCCATAGAGTGCAATACCCAGTTATTTCATCTTCTGTGTTTTCAGACCTAGGGATATTCCTGTGTTTTGTTGAATATTTGTTTCCATGTATCTGATCATCCTCAGTGGTGATTAATGATGCTATATTCTCTCTAATTTGTAGGTAGGAATATTAAGGGCAGAGTAGTAAGATATAAAAACAGAATGGCGTGAAGTCTGGTTTGAAGGGCAGTTGTCTCTGAAATATTGCAAACTCTGAGCCTTCAGGGTGGGTATCTTTTGGGCCATCTCTCAAACTCACAGGTTATTGCTTGGAATCCAACCCTATTACACATAATCTCAGTGTGGTAAGACACTGGAAACCTTATGTATAACACACACACACACACACACACACACAAATACTTCCTCCATAGCAAGTGGCAACAAGATATTTGGAACTAGGATTGAGGAACAACCAGTGACACAGCCCTGCTCCAGCTGTCCAGTTCTGATTAGAGAATGAATGACGGGGGGAGGAAAGAAGCAAGCACACAGCTGAGCTGGTAGACGTCAAATCCAACACTGGGGAGGCAGAGACAGGAGGAGAGGGGGATGGGGCGGGGGAAGGGGGAGGGGAGAGGGAGAGGGAGGTAGGAGGGAGAGGGAGACGGGGGAGGGAGCGGGAGGGAGGGAGGGGAGGGGAGAGTGAGGAGAGGGGAGGTAGGGAGAGGGGAGGAGGAGAGGGGGAGAGGGAGAGGGAGAGGAAGGAGCGGGAAGAGAGGGAGAGGGTAGAGGGAAGGGGAGGGGGAGAGGGAGAGGAAGAGGGAGAGGGAGAGGGAGAGGGAGAGGGGAGAGGGGAGATGGGCAGCAGGGAGAGAGAGTGGAGAGGGGAGGCGAGGAGAGGGAGAGGGAAGAGAGGGAGAGGTGAGGAAGAGGGAGAGTGGAGGGAGAGGGAGAGTGGAAGAGGGAGGGAGAGGAGGGGAGAGGAGGAGAGGGGAGGGGGCGGGGGGAGAGGGTGAGAGGGGGAGAGGGCGAAGAGGGAGAGAGGAGAGAGGGAGAGGGAGAGGGAGAAGAGAGGGAAGCGGAGAGGGGTAGGGAGGAGAGGGAGAGGGAGAGGGAGGAGAAGGGGAGGGAGAGGCGGAGGAGGGGGAGAGGGGGGGAGGAGGGAGAGAGGGCATGGAGGGGAGGGAGAGGGAGGGAGAGGGAGAGGGCGAGGTGATGAGGGAAGAGACGAGGGAGAGGTAGAGAGGGGGGAGAGAGGGAAGAGGGAGAGGGTGGAGAGGGAGAGGGAGAGGGGGAGAGGGAGACGGGGAGAGGGAAGAGGGCGGGGGAGAGGAGGGAGAGGGGAAGAGGGGAGAACCAAGGAGAGGGAGGGTGGGAGAGGGAGAGGAGAGGGGAGAGGGAGAGGGCGAGAGAGGGGAGAGAGGGGAGGAGGACGGGAGGGAGAGGGAGAGAGGAAGAGGGAGAGGGAGCAGCTGGAGAGGGATGAGGGAAGAGAGTGAGAGGGAGAGGGAGAGGGAGAGAGGAGAGGGGAGGGGGGGAGGGCGAGAGGAGGAGGGACGGAGGGGACAGAGGAGGAGGGAGAGGGGGATAAGGGGAAAGAGGGACGAGGGAAGAGGAGGCGGAGGGACGGAGGACTGGGAGAGAGGGAGGAGGGAGAGAGGGAGGAGGGAGAGGGAGAGCGAGGGGGGGGAGAGGGAGAGGCGAGAGGAGAGGAGAGGAGAGGGGAGGGGAGAGGGGAGAGGGAGGATGAGAGGGAGGGAAGAGGGAGAGGGAAGGAGGACGAGTGGGGAGGGGGAAGAGCGAGAGAGGGAGGAGAGGGAGAGGGAGAGGGAGAGAGAGAGAGAGAGAGAGGAGAGAGAGAGAGAGACAGAGCCAACGACAGAGACACAGAGAACACTGAGTGACGGTTTTGTTTTTAACTTTTCTGATTTAATTTATTGTATGTGTATGACTATTTCTCTGCACAAATGGAAATGCACTTCATGTGTATGGTGCCTGCAGAGATCTTGATGGGTATCAGAGCTCCTGGAACTGTAGTTATTGATGGTTGTTAGGCGCAATGTGGGTGCTAGAAACTGAGTCCAGGTCCTCTGACAGAGCAGCCAGTGCTGTTAACTGCTGCACAATCTATCTATCCAGTTCTACCAAGTAATGTCTTTAAAAGGTAGTTAATAATATTATTAAAAGTCAACTGGGATATAGCTCAGAAGCTGAGCTTGCAGAGATGCCCACAGTGTTTGGCTTCTTCTCTGGTACCTCAGAAATAATGATAGTGTGTTAAGTGCAGCCTAGCTTGGAGGGGAAGTACCAGCAGGGAGTCTGTCAGTCTCAGAGCTGGATCAGAATCCCACTGCAACCAAAATGTTAGGTGAAACTGTGAATGCTAAAACCTTCCAAATGGCTGGCCATGGTGGTGTACATGTTTAATCTGGAGGCAGAGGCAGGGAGATATCTGTCACATTGATGCCAGCCTGATCTACATAGTAAGTTCCAGGCTAGCTGGGGCTAAAAGGGAGACCCTGTCTTAAAAAAAGGTGAAAAATCCCAATAGCTAGCACATAGTTGAGTGAAAGAATATTTTACACAGCATGTGCAATACCCTTGGTACAGTCTTCAGAACACAGTGACAAAGTCCCATTAATTGGTAGATTCACCTGGATCCTGTGAATGAGAATCCACTAACAAAAAAATAACAATTCTCTTAAGATTTCCAGGAAGTGAAACCTTATCTTCCCTCTCAGAACATAATGCAATATTTGCTAAATCATAATTATGAAAAATCATTTCCTGAGAACAAGGATCAGACTGGATTCTGACGGACAGAATATGTGCTTCTGAGGAAACCCTTTCCACAGAGCGCTCTTCAAGTCCCTGTTCCTCAGGCTGTAGATGAAAGGGTTCAGCATGGGGGTCACCACTGTGTACAGCACAGCAGCTGCCATGTCCTTCCTAGAAGAATGAGAGGATGAGGGGTTGAAATAGACAGCACTGATGGTGCCATAGAAGAGGGAGACCACAGCCAGGTGGGAGCCACAGGTGGAGAAGGCTTTCCATCTTCCCCTTGGGGATGGGACTCTCAGGACAGCACAGGTGATGTGGATGTAGGAGGCCAGGATGCAGACAAACGGAATGAACATGATCAGGGACCCCTGTGTGAGAATCATCATCTCATTGAGGTGTGTGTCTGAGCAGGAGAGTTTCAAAAGAAGGGCTGCATCACAGAAGAAGTGGGGGATGACATTGTCTGCACAGAATGAGAGTCGAGCCATCAGCAGAGTGTGTAATAGGATATCCAGGTTGGCAATGACCCAGGATCCAGCCACCAGCAGGACACAGAGCTGAGGGGTCATCTTTGTTGTGTAGTGTAAGGGGTGACATATGGCCACAAAGCGGTCATAGGCCATCACAGCCAGGAGGAAATTGTCCATGCCAGCAAACATGAAAACAAAATACATCTGTGTGAGACACCCAGAGAAGGAGATGGCCTGACTATTGAGTACGTGGTTGGCCAGCACCTTGGGGACAGTGGTGGAGGAGAAGCAGACGTCCACAAAGGACAGGTTGCAGAGGAAGAAATACATGGGGGTGTGCAGGCGGGAGTCAGTGCCGATGGCCAGGATGATGAGCAGGTTTCCCAGGACAGTGGCCAGGTACATGATGAGGAAGAGCAGGAAGAGGGGCTGCTGCTGCTGGGGCTGCCAGGAGAGTCCCAGGAGGACGAACTCAGAGACAAGAGACTGGTTCATTTTTCTCATGGTCTGAGCCCCAGTGAATAGAAGACAGTGAATTCAAACCTAGAGGGGAATGGTCAGGATGTGGTGGGCTCTAGGCAGAAGTACATGCACCATCAGTTCATAGAGCAGCTGACACAGGATGTGCACACTGCACTTACATGCCTACTTTCTAATACTCAGCTCTGATGCTTTTCCTTGAGTCTTCATTTTTAAATTTTTGTATTGAGCATTTGTGCATTTCATATAACAGTTCCTAATAAAATTTAGGGTCTCCTTCCATTCTCCACCCACCCAAACATCATGCATACCGTCAGCCATATTAAGTCTTATCCAGGCAAGCTTTTGAACCCAGATGCCCTTTTGTGGAAATCCATCGACTTGAGCCTAGTCAGCACATCTAGAAATCTTGAGGAAGGCATACTATCCCTCACCCAGCAGTAATCAGTATCCAGTAGTTCCTAGTTCAGGCCCAGCCCACCTGTGTCTACATTAGTTGTCAGTTTCCCCTCCAAGTCAGACTTATCCAACTCCTTAGTGGCTCAGAAAAACACAAGAAATCTCTGGTTAGTTCTTGGTATATCTCAAGTAACAAATGGTTTCTGGAATCTGATCATGACTTCCTGTCTCTGGAATAAGTTACAATGGAAGTTCCTAAAAGAACTTCACCTCTGAATAAACAAGTGTGTTTGACTCCACTGCTGTGACTTACCTGGTGAGGCCGGTGCTCTCCATTGCTGTCCACCTTGACTTCTCTGGTCAGGGCTTCCCTCAGGACTGTGATGCCTTTGAAACATTGGCAGGTCCTGAGAAGGTGAGGAGCAAATGTTGGGAGTCTTGGTCTTCTGAGCAGGAAAGATGTCTGGGACAATTACAGAACAGGCATTTACTGGAGCCTTTTTGTCCCACTGGGACCAGATTACCTTAGAGGCTCATTAGTGACAAGAAGATAGTAATTCCCCATCTATGTCTTTGGCCCCTTTGGACCAAACAATGAAGGCAATGAACGTCAACAGAGTTTAGAGGCAACTCTTGGGTCAAAAATGGAAAGATCTTAAGAAAGGGTCCACACTGTCTAGATCTCGGAGGACATCCTTGCTACGTCAGCCCTCATAACCTTGGTAATCTGGGTCTTTGTCCACAGATAGGGATATTTACCTTTTCTACATTTTTGTTTTCAGACTTGGGAATATTCCCGTGCTTTCAGGTGTCTGATCATGCTCAGTGGTGATTAATAATATTATATTGTCTCTAATTTGTAGGTATGAATATTAAGGACACATTAGTAGGATGTAAAAACAAGATATTAAGAAGTCTGGTTTGAAGGGCAGTTTTCAGTGTGATATTGCAATTTCCAGGCATTTATTGAGGATATCTTTTGGAGC
Source organism: Rhizomys pruinosus (assembly GCA_009823505.1). Taxonomy (NCBI): domain Eukaryota; kingdom Metazoa; phylum Chordata; class Mammalia; order Rodentia; family Spalacidae; genus Rhizomys; species Rhizomys pruinosus. The sequence continues at coordinate 46,889 of VZQC01005680.1, read as the reverse complement.
ATCTCTCCAACTCACAGTTTAATATTTTCTTGGTTATATTCCATATAATTTTGGTGTAGTGAGGCACTGGGAACCTTTTTATAGCGTACACACACACACACACACACACACACTTCCTCAATAGCAGATGAGAACAAGATACTTAGAACTAGGATTGAGGGACAACCAGTGTGTATCACTCTAAAGATGGTCAAAATGTGTGACCTCAACCCTGTTGTAGCTCTCCAGTTCTGATTAGAGAATCACAGGAGGACTATAGAAGCTAGCACATGGCTGAACAGGAGAGTGAGTTCTAAATGCGTCACTGGGTAAACAGACAGGAAGATGGTGGGGACCTTAAGGGCAGAGGAGAAGAGAGACAGAGACAAAAAGATACAGAAAATAGCAAGTGTGCAGGATCTACACCAACAGGCCCTAGCAAGGAGTGGTTCAGAGAGCACCTGCAGATACACTTCTGTGTCTCCTTTACTTCTCCTTTGTTACAAGTTTATCCAGAGAACAGCAGGGAACTGGGAAAGGGCCAGGATTCCAAGGAAAGTGAAATTAACCAGATGTCCTCATACAGAGAAAATGAGGGAGAAGGCTTCACAGATAAATTCCGGGTGGTAAACAACTCTGAGGGAAGGCAGTTAACCACTGAAAACACACAAAAATCTTGGTAAAAGCAAATAAGACGGATAACAATCACAGATGCACTTAGGTCTTGAGTAAAGCAGGCAATTACTAGAGAAAAGCAGATAACAATCACCAAATCTGTCCAGGATGATTTTCCTATAGAACAGAAGGGGGGTTCAGGGTTGGCAGCTGTGACCCATTTGGTTGTTCTAATGAACAGGGTCTGATGGACCCAGTTTTCAGCGGCCCATCCCCTGTCTGGGCCCCTAGCTGCTTCAGAACTCCTGAGCTCCATTTTATTCTAAATTAATTAATTAATCCCAGTCTCCAACACAAGCGATATTTACTCTGTAAATTCTTTTTGTGATTTATTTTTGTTATGTATACATGAGTGTTTTCCCTGCGGGAATGTAAATGCAGTAAGTGGCCAGCTGTGGCCATAAATGGGTGTCAGATCCCATGGAACTGGTGTTTGTTAGCTGTCATGTGGGTGCTGGGAACTGAGTCCAGGTCCTCTGCAAGAGCAGCTACTGCTCTTAACCACTGAACCATCTCTCCAATGCCTCCAACTGAATTGTCAAAGGATAGTTCATAATGTCACTAAAAACCAACAGGGAGCAGGAGTGGTGGGCTACACTTTTAATTCCAGCACTCAGGAGGCAGAGGCAGGCATATCTCTATGAGTTCAAGGCCAGCCTGGTCTACATAGTGAATTCCACGACAGCTGGGCTCCAGGCAGACCCTGTCTCAATTAAAAACTAAAAAAAACAAAACCTCAATGGGATATAGTTCAAATGTAGTGTTTTCAGAGCCCGAGGCCCTTGGCATCTTCTCTGGTACCTCTGAAATAATGAGAATGTGATAATGCAGCCTAGCATGGAGAATAAACAGCATCAGGGTCCCCTCAATAGCAGGGCTCATCCATTTTTGGTTTTGGAATCCCCTTAAAATCAAAATTTGAATACTAAAAAGTTCTAAATGGACAGGAGTGGTACACACTTGTAATCCCGGCACTCAGAGGCAGAGGCAGGAAGATCTCTGTGGGATTGAGTCTAGTCTGGTCTGCAGTAGCGAGGTCCAGGCCAACGGGGACTACAGGAAAACTCTGTCTCAAAAAAATGAAGAAAACATCCATTTGGTAAATTTAGAAAAGTACAGGAATGTTTATAGCTGGGTGATGGATCACATAATTTAATTTAAGTGAGGTCTCTTGACTTCTCCAATTTTTCTAAAATGACGTCTACCATTGATGTCTAAATGTGTGCTGGCAAGATGGCTCAGCAGGTAAAAGCACATGCCAGATAAGCTTGGTGACCAGAGTTTGATTCTTGGAACCATGGTGGAAGGAAATACAGCCTGCTAGCAGTTGTCCTCTGACCTCCACACATGTGCTGATGTACATGTTTGCCTATACACACAAATGCACCACAAAAACAATAGTAATATTTTAAAATTTATTGATACATTGTTTAGTTCATGATCCGTGTGTGTGTGTGTGTGTGTGTGTGTGTATGTGTGTGTGTGTGTGGTGTGTGCACGTGCGCCATAGTGTACCTGGATTGCAGAGGACAACTTTCAGGATTCAATTCTATCCTGGCACAATGGGGGTTTCAAGAATTTAACTCAGGTAAAAAAAAAAAAGAATTTAACTCAGGTCAACAGACTTTATGGAAGGAGTTTTCACCTGCTGAGATATTTCACTAGCAATATTTTTAAAAAGTTATATCCAAATTTGTAGGCAGAGGCAGGCGGATCTTTGTGAGTTCAAGGCCAGCCTGGTCTACATAGTGAGTTCCAGGACAGCTGGAGCTACAGGGAGACCCTGTCTCAAAGGAACAAAAAAAAAATAAATAAAGAATGAAATGTCTTACAAATGTGAGTCACCAGTCTTCCTGTGCAGAGAAGTCTTGGAGATCTACTAATGGGACTTCAGCCAGTGTCCAGTCTATAAAGAGGAAATCTGCTCATGCTTCAGAAAGGGAAGCCTGGTCTAGTAAGAACTGACTTTGTCCTCAAGTGGATGGAACTGGCGATTGAAAAGCCAAAAGTAGCCAGGGGCTCCCTCCTCCCCTAAAACCTGAGTGACCCTTGAGGATCGGATCCTCAACTGACCTTGGGAAAACAAAAACCTTGGTTAATCTAGGCTAACTGTGTGGTCTTAAACATCCAAAAGGAAAGTATAAGCAGAAATATATAAATAGTAAGTTGTACTAAGAAATTTTACTTCAGGTATAAAACTTCAGATCTTAGAAAAAAGACAAAAAGTAAAAAAAAAAAAAAAAGGCACAGCGATGTGTGCCTGTCTACTGGGCATTGAAGCTACCCTGTTGGGTCCACTGCTTTTGCCATCTTCTTCAAAAGACATGAGACACAGCTTTTCCACCCTCCCAATAGGAATGAAGACTCATGTCTCTCCAAAAATCCTCCAAACCTTCAGTGCTGGATGGGACTGCTGAGACATCCAGCTTGTGGAGTGAGCTACTACTGGGGTTTCACCTCTTTAGATTATAGTGCACCTTGTTGGACTACCCATCTGTATCATGGAGTGACCAGTACAGTAGATCAAGACAGGCACGGTGCTTACTGGACCTCATTTGGTGACCATGGAAGGGAAAACCCCCAGTGTGGAGTACAGGGCAGAACTGTTTGGGCTTGCCCCAGGAGGAGAATTTCAAACATGAACATCTTTCAGGCTTAATAACGAAAAAAATCATAAGCTGAAGGTGCTAAAACCTATGATATAGTGGCATGCATATGTGTGCACTAATTTGGAATGATGTATATTGAAAGACAACAACAACAACAACAACAGCAACAACAGAAGAGGAGTGTCAAAGAACTGACTGAAAAGGTGAATTCTGCAACAGTCAATTTTCGAGAGAGATATTGAGAAAGCTGATAAAGAGATGAAAACAATCTCAGCAGAATGCATGAGCTTGCCTGGGTGGAGGGTGGGGAGAAGAGAGGGGGCCCGGTTAAAAGCTCCTTTCACAAAACCTGATGACCTTAATTAAATTCCTGAAACCCCCATTTGCCAGGAGGGAGGAACTGACGATGTGGTTATCTCTGAACTCACAGGCACAGTGCGTGGGAACCAAACACACAACACCACAACAAAACCAATCAAGGTACAATAAAGAAAGATAAGACGAGAAAGGAAGAAAACAGGAAAAGGAGTGGACGGAAGGGAATCACGAGGAGCGAAAGCGCGCGAGTAGATAGAGATAGATATGAGCAGCGATAGCGGAACATAAGGAGCGGCGCGAGAAAAGGTGGGAGTGGAGGGGAGAAGTGCGAAGAGAGGGGTAGGCGAAGGATGAGGGAGGCTGCGCGAGTCTGATAGGCTGGAGGAGGCGCAGGCGCCGTCGACGGGCGAGACGTAGAAGGCTAGAAGGGAGCCTGAAATGAGAGCGAGGGGTCGTCTACTGCTCCGGCTTCATTCGTCTTGAGGCGGAGGCGTAGTCTAAGTTAGACTGATACTGGCGAGCAGCTGAGATAGTAGAAGGTAATTGGCTCGCAGTATAAGTATAAGGCGCCCTGTTCTTCTACTTCTCCTTCTCCTCTCCTTCTCCTTCTCCTTCTCCTTCTCCTTCTCCTTCTTCTTCTTCTTCTTCTTCGAGACAGGGTCTCCCTGTAGCCCCAGCTGGCCTGGAATTCACTCTGTAGACCAGGCTGGCCTTGAACTCACAGAAATCTGCCTGCCTCTGCCTCCTGAGTGCTAGGATTAAAGGCGTGCACCACCACACCCAGCTTAAAAATGGTTCTTAGCTGCCTTGTGGGTGCTGGGAATCAAACCTGGGTCCTCTGCAAGAGCAGTCAGCATTCTTAACCACTGAGCCATCTCTCCAGCCCCTGTGCTTGCTTCTTTTCGCCCCCTGTGCTTGTCTAATCAGAACTGGACAGCTAGAGCAGGGTTGGAATCACACATTCTGCCATCTCCATAGTGATGATGATCACACATTCTGCCATCTCTGTAGTCACAATGATCACACATTCTGCCGTCTCCATAGTGGTGATCATCACACATTCTGCTGTCTCCATAGCGATGATGATCACACATTCTGCCGTCTTCATAGTGATAATCACACATTTTACCATCTGTATAGTGATAATCACACATTTTGCCATCTCCATAGTGATAATCACACATTCTGCCATCTCCATAGTGATAGTCACTGGTTGTCTCTCAATCCTTGTTCCAAATACTCAGCCTCTCTCTCTCTGTCTCTTTGTGTGTGTGTGTGTGTGTGTGTGTGCGTGCGTGCGTGCGTGTGTGTGTGTGTGTGTGTGTGTGGTGTGTGATATAAAGATTCCCAGTGCCTCACCACACCAGGATTATGTGGAATAGGGGTACTATTCCAAGAAAATAGTAAATCATGACTTGGAGAGATGCCCCAGAAGATAACCGCCTAAAGCCCTGGAATTTGCAATATTGCGGACACAACTTCCCTTCAAAGGCAATTGATCATATTGTTTTCTTAAGACCATGAGGGTTTTTTTTTTTTCGCATTAGCCCATTGCCTAATATAGTTAGTTAGGCATTAATCAGACAAAGCTGCACTGACAGGCCCAGAAGCAAGAGGACCAGTGATGCAGCTAGGGCCAGGAGGAGAGTGGTGAGTCGAGGAGTCCAAAAAAATAGAGATTGATACCACTTTTCTGACTCATGTCTCTTAACTTTGTTTTCTTTAAGTTATTTCTGACTAATGCTAGGCTTTCCTTAATAATTACAGACTGGGGCTGGAGAGATGGCTTAGCAGTTAAGAGCACTGACCGCTCTTACAGAGGACCCGGGTTTGATCCCCAGCACCCACATGGCAGCCGAGAACCATCTAAGACTCCAGTTCCAGGGGAATCCGAGACCCTCTTCTGACCTCTGTGGCATTGCTCGACACGGGTGCACAGACTTGCATGCAGACAGTATGTTGATACACATACAGAAATGGATAGGTGTCAGGCGTGGTGGTGCACGCCCTTAAAAAAAAATTACTCCTACATGCTACAGTGAAAAAGGAGTTCTCAGGGCTGCCAACCTTACAGTAGAGGTTGAGTGGTAGTATATTTCACCTACATAAAAAAAAAATAATTACAGACTGATTTTCATAGAAAGAGCACGTTTCACCTAGATACATGCAAACTCCCTTGTTTCATGAAGATGAAAAAAATTTACCTGCAGTTTTGCAACATCGTTTGGGCAGAGAGTCTTCCTGATGCTCAGGTCTGCAGAGGGAACTTTCTAAGTGTCCTAAGTCTGTATCTATTGGGGAACGAAGTTCCTTGAGATTTTGGCTTCCCACTACTAGAGCAGAGGTACCAATGGCTACTGAACTATGCCTGTTCCTTCTACTATAGGACAAAATGCGGGGACCATTCCCTTTCTTCTGGATAGTCCTGGATCTAGGTCAAGGTGCTCCTTATCAAAGTGCTCCTGCCCCTCTTCCCCATTGTATATAAACACCTGAAGGACTATGTGGACCAGCACAGAGAGGACCCCTCCCCTGACTCTCAACCTGGTCAAAAGATGTACATTTAGTTCAGGAGCAGGGAAGAAAAACCTCTATTTTATGCTGGAGGTCATGGGTAGACAATTGCTGCAAGCCCCTTTATATGGACGTTCCTCAAGGTTATATTTAGATGACATAATGCAAGTCCTTTGACCCTGAAGATCTCTTAAAGTGACTCTGAGCAGTTCCAATCACAATCTGCTTGGTCACTAGAAGGGGTGAGGTTCTGATTGAATCCAATTCCTATATAGTAAGGGGGTTTAGGATCTAAGCACAGCTAGCTGTCCTGACCTAAGTCTGGTTCCATATTATTTAGGAGTTGATGGACTTTTGCTAACACCCTTAATATAGAGAGGCCTGCTTCAGGGTTTTAGGTTGGAGTATCCGAGGCTACCTTTCCTGGGTTAACAAATGCCACCAAGGTTGCAAGGGGGTGATACACTATAGGCGTTTGGGGAACCAGCAAACAAAGATTCTGGTTTGGTGCAATGGGCTGAAGGTCCTTGGGTGGATGCATTTTCTGAACAGTGAATTCATCCTTAGGGTCTCTCCCTGTGACATAAAGCCTTATTCCCCAGGTTCTCCCTGTTGCTCAACAGTGGTGACCTGGAGTATTCTGGACTATAATCTTGTTAGTCAAAGGACTATAACTACCTGGGGAACAAGTCTGGGGTGTCTCCTGTCTGTATACGTGGATGTATGGGTCTGTATGCCCCCAGGAGGACTCTGTCTCACACTCTCAGGCCATGCAATAGTATTGACCACTTTCTTGACAAGCGGATTTACCATTAGCAGGGCAGGCATAAAACTGGACATTTTGAATTAGTTTTTCAAATCCTAGGTGTCCACAGCCTATTGCCCTACATCCTTACCTGTCAAAGGGGGACAATGAGGTTAAAGCCATAAGCATGCAAATGCCCATTTGAAAGGTGGGTTAGCTGCCATTGGTCATGGCTGAAAGGACTTTGTCATCTCCCATGCCTGAGGGTGATGGGGATTGTACAAAATTCCCCTAGGGAGAAAAAGAAACCAGAGTGCATTTATAACAACCAGGGGGTTCCTATCAGTATTATCTTTAAAGGGTTGCAGTTAGGGTAAAGTCCATTTTCCATTTTCTGTGTCCTCTGTTAATGGAGTGTGATGGACCCAGGAAAAGAACCCAGCCACTTTTATCGCTGCTGTGTGGTAAGGATCACAGGACACAGGCCTTTCTACGTTGTCTCCAGGGTTGGAGCTGGAATTCTTCTGAGCTGTACCAAGTCACCAGACTGGAACTTGTGCACGGGTTCTGAGACAGACTGGGGCTTGGCTCCTCAGACAACCTGGTGTGTGACTGAGTCTGCTGTAGAGTCTGCAATGGCTTGAGAAGGGAGTGATGAGTTACTTCCATTCTATGCATCTCCCTTAACTTGGGGAGCATAGGTGTTTGTCTCTCGAAAATAATCTCATATGGGGTGAATCCTTCCTGGTATGGGTACATCTGGCCCTAAGAATGGCAACGAGAAGAAGATTGGCTCACCTTTTACCTGCTTCCATCACTAATTTGGTCAGAGCCTCCTTTATGGTCCTGCTCATTTTTCTACCTGTTCTGATCTTTGTGGCCTGTAGGCACAGTGTAATTTCCAATTGACATTTAATGGCTTTGTCAAATTTAGGGAAATTTAGGCGTGAAGGCTGGGCTATTGTCAGACCTCAGGGTGAGGAGCAGACCAAACCTAGGACTTAACTCTTGAAGCAGTTTCTTGATTATGATGGAGACCATCTCAGTTCTTGTGGGAAAGGCTTCCACCTGTCCTGAGAATGTCTGCAAATACTGAAGGATGCTTGTACCTGAAAACAGTTGGCTTAACTTCAGCAAAGTCTAGATCCCAGCATTCCCCAGGTGTGGCGCTGTGAGCATGTGTTCCTTCCAGGGCTTTCCTGCTTAAGGATTTACCTGGGCACAGACAAGACACCTAGGTACAATTTCTTTGACAACTTGGTCCAACTGGGGGGAGGGGGATAATACTTGAGTCTGAGGAGTTCAGTAGTCTTTGTGAGCCCTTGATGAGTTGTTTCATGGAGTCAGGTCACTAATTGTCTCCCTAAAGCCACCCAGAGGATGGGTTTCATGTCTGGAGAAGACCGTCACCCTTTCCTTGTTTTGCATTTTCCATTTTTTCTTCCACTGCTGTGTAGGTGGGTTTGTGTGGCAGGCTTGGTTCCGGCATCATGACCAGAGCCTGGAGAGGTCCCCCTGCTTCTAGGGCCACATCCCATGCTGCCATATCTGCTGCCCTGTTTCTCTGTGCCTCAGGGGAGCCCTGCTTTTGATGTCCCTTACAGTGCACGATGGCCACTTTCTTGGGTCACCAGATGGCTTCCAACAGGGCCAAGATCTCTCCTTTGTTCTTTACGTCCTCTCCAACTGAATAAGGAGCACTCTCTCCCTCTCAATACAGTGCACCATGTACACAGGCAGTGGCAAGAGCTGCCGACTGCATATACAGTGATGGCTTAGTCCTTTCCCCACCAGAGCGTTTGTGTTAAGGCCATGAGCCCAGCCTTCCAGGCAGATGGTCCTCAGCTGAGGGACTGCTTCCAGATAGTCTGATTGTTGTGACTACTGCAGCCCCCAAACACCCGAGACCATTCTGGGTGAAATTCTCAGGGATGTGAGAGGTGATGATTCTCACAGAGGAGTCCTGAACATGTTCATCCCATTTGTCTGCACCCTGGCCTCCTATGTAGACATCACCTATGTTATACTGAGAGCCTGATCCCCAGGGGGAAGATGGAAAGCCTTCTCCTGCTGTGGCTCCCACCTGGCTGTGGTCTCCCTCTTCTACAGCACCATCAGTGCTGTCTATTTCAACCCCTCACCTTCTCACTCTGCTGGGAAGGACATGGCAGCTGCTGTGATGTACACAGTGGTGACCCCCATGCTGAACCCTTTCATCTACAGCCTGAGGAACAGGGACTTGAACAGGGCTCTGTGGAAAGGGTTCTGCAGATGCAGGTTTTCTGTCTGACAGCATCTAGACTGATTCTTGTTCCCAGGAAATGATTTTCGCTAATTGAGTATGATTCAGCAAATTTCCCGTGATGTTCTGGAAGAAAGTATAAGTTACCAGTCCTTGGGAACTTTAAAAGACAGTCATTATTCTTGTTCCTGGTGAATTTGTCAATTAACAGACTTTGCTGTTTTTGTGCCTCTGAATATTGTGCCCAGGGCACTGCATGTGCTGGTAAGAGTCCTCTCCCCTGAACTGTGTGCCAGCTACTGGGGGTTCTTTTTACCTATGAGCTTTGTAATGATTTTATGTTCAAGTTGAGTTGCTCTTTTCAGTTGTTCTCTGTGGAAGATCTGTGCTTACATATGCATTTGAATACCGTAGCCATGCAGATTTTTCTTTTTTTTTAATTTTTTTTAAATTTTATTTATTTTTGTATGTGTATCAGTGTACTGTGTGCATGTAGGTCTGTGCACCCATGTCGTGCAATGCCACGGAGGTCAGAAGAGGGTCTCGGATTCCCCTGGAACTGGAGTTCTCCTGGAATTGGAGTTACAGATGGTTCTTAGCCGCCATGTGGGCACTGGGATGGAACCTGGGTCCTCTGCAAGAGCAGTCGGTGCTCTTAACCACTAGGTTATCTCTCCAGCCCCACAGATTTTTCTTTTTATACAACATGCTGGTCCTGACCTGATACTATAACTCAGGTGCTCTGCATTAGGGTGACACTGAACCTTGCAAAATCATCTCTGGTGATTGTTCAGTCAGAGGTGGAGAGTTTGCCTTAGCCTCTTGCCTATGTCTAACTTAATATTTATAATAAAGGCTCATTAGATTAGTTTAGAGTCTCTTAGGTATTATTCAAGGACTAATGTGCATGACAGCATTTCAGAGGAAAGACAGCAGCCCTGGTGGGCATGTGGCTACAGAAACCCAGAAGTGAGGAACACAAAAGCCTGACACCCTCTGGAGCATTCTTATTGGCTGGGTGACCTTAGAAACTGGTTTGGCTGTGGTCATGGATCTGGTATTGGGAAAAGAAATCATAATAAATAATGCCTTAATTTTCTATTGTTTTGTTTATGTCTTTTAAAATATTTTATTATTTTTTTATGTACAAGTGATTGCCTGCATATGTGTTAGTGTACCTGTGTCATGAAATGCCTGCAGAGGTAAGAAGAGGGTGTCAGAGCCTTTGAAACTATAGTTAAGGAGTGTTGTCAGTTTCCATGTTAAACCAAGGTACTCTGCAAGAGTCAGTGCACATAACAGGCAGTTGAGACATATCTCCAGCCCCTCCTTGTTTCTGTCTTTAAAAATATTTTCATTATATTATTTTCATTTTTTATATGTGTGAGTGTGTGATGGCTGAAGTGACTCCACCTTGTAAAACTCAGTCTTAGCTCAAGGGTGTGAAGCAAATTCCAGGCAGCCCTGATCCCTTCGCCTTTTACCAAAATATTCTTCTGCTTGCTCCAACTTGATAACATACAGTCATGGTTAAGCGCTTGATTGGGCTTCTGTAACTTGCTTTCCTGCTTGAAGGTACTCTGACATTTTCCAGGTGGGCTAGAGTGCAAGGCAGACATGGGATTTTTGTTTGTTTGTTTGCCTTGTGGTTTTGCCTTTGAATTTCCTTGGCCCTCTTCACTCTGGACAGCAGTTTCAGTTTGGAAAGCAAGACTGTCTTGCCAAGCAGTGCTGCATCAATAAATTTTGGGTGATTTTAATCTGTATTGAGTCTGGTGGTCTTTCCCAGTGGTCACAAACTCCATAACAATTGTATTGCCTGCATGTACGTAAGGTCACCCTGTGGTGCTCAGGACTGCTGAGTCATCTCTCCAGCTTCTCTTACTTAAAAACAAAACTTAATTTCATTATTTTACACTTATGAGTGTATTGCCTGCCTGTATTAAGTGCGCCCATGTGGTGCAATGGCTATGGAGGTCAGATGAGGTGTCAGAATTCCACAGAACTTGAGTTTACCAATGGCCATGCCCTGCTACTGAAGGAAACCCTGGTGGTGCTTACCCTCCAAGCTAGGCTGCTTTACCACACTATCATTATTCTGAGGTACCAGAGAAGGTGCCTTGGGCATCTCTGGAAACATGCTGACTTTGAAGTATATCCCAGTTGATTTTTGATCATATTATTAACTATCATTTCACAATATCACTTGGTGGAATTGGAGAGATGGGTCAATGATTAGACACATTGGCTGCTCTTTCACAGGTCCTGGGCTCAATTCCCAGCACCTGTATTACAGCTAACAAGCATCTGGTCCCGAACATCTGACACCCTCTCATGGCCTGTGCAGGCATTGTACACAATACTGCACTTACACTCATGCAGGAAAATACTCATATGTATAAAAGAAAAATAAACTACAAAAAAGAATTTAAAAGATAAATATTGCATGGTGTTTTCTGTGTATGTCTCTTCTCTCTGTGTCTTTTCTCTCTGCTTTATGCCCCCCCCAATCCTTCTGTCTGTACCATCTCAGTGACAAATTTTGAAGTTTACTTCCATGCTCAGCTGTGTGCTTTTTTGTATGTCCCACAGATATTGTCTAATCAGAACTATACAGAAAGAACAGGGGTGGGGTCACGCATTTTAGACGTCTTCATAGTGATATGCACTGGTTGTACCTCAATCATAGTTCCAAATATCTTAGTCTCACTTGCTATGGAGGAAGGTGTGTGTGTGTGTGTGTGTGTGTGTGTGTGTGTGTGTGTGATATAAAAAGGTTCCCAGTGCCTCACTATACCAAGATTATGTGGAATGTGGGTTCTATTCCAAGAAATAGTAAAAATAGTTCTATTCCAAAGAAAACAGTAAACTATGTGTTGGAGAGATGTCCCCCAAATATTCACCATAAATGCCTAAAATTTGCAACATCACATGCAAAACTGCTTTTCAAATCAGACTCTTTTGCCACAGACCGACCCAGCTGGGGGATCCCTCAGACTGCGGGAATCAGGGTCTTGGAAGGAGGGCACAGGTTAGGCAAAAATTAGACAGACATGACACCAGAGTGGTCTTGAATCTGGTGTGCTTTACTAAGAGCAAGTTGCTAGTTATATAGTACAGAGCAATGAAAACGGATCAGGATTAGTCTCCCAGAACAATGAACCCATTACCAAGGAATTCACACCTGGGTTTCCAAGGACAGCAAGCCAATTAAATTTACACATCAATCAGAAGCGCTTTCACATGGTATATTGCTCACTCCATCTTGGCAGGGGAGATAAGCTACAAACAGTGGTCATAAAATCACAAACCATGAATAGTTTATTTTGTGAGATGTGAGACTTTGTTTTTCTTTGAAGTTTCAATTTCGTTTCTTCCCATCCTCCCTGGTGCCCAATCTTCCCGTCCTCCCAAGGCCACTTGTTATCTTTAGGCTGTAATTCAAGCCATGGCCTGGGAGAGCCTTTTAATTAGTTCTGTTTTTCTATATTACTTTCCTTAAAGGAGAAGCCCGCCACGTGTCTCTGACCAAGTATTGTATTTTATCATGCATAACTGTAACTAAGATTTCTATTTTACCAATTTTATCAGGTGTAGCTCCTTGCTTAAGGGGGGACTGAGCTTTTATTTTTATTAAGTCTGGAAAAACACTTTTGTTATTTATAACTGACCTATGATATCACTCAGTGTAATGTTTTTCTGTATGATTTTGCTTAGGTTCGCAGATATCCATGTACGTTGTGTAAGTCAGATGTTAGTGGGTGGAAGCTTCTGTTCACCTGATTTATTTCCAGACACATTTAACTGCCCCCTGTCTGGGTTAATGTAATTAACTGAAGTTTAGGTTGTGCTGTACTCAGGAAAAGAATCAAAAGACAATACGCAAAGCCAATACCCAGGAAGCGTAACATCTTTAGAGCGCGTCGTGATCTTGGAAGCTAAAGCCGAACACTCTGCCAGGACCTCTAGGGAGCTTAGCCTCGGAGGGCACGTATCTCCCATCTGCTATTATGACTTTCGTCATTGCTCACACAGATGACACTGGAGTTGGTGTGGCACTCTTTATAATGTATTTCAATCATTGTGGACACTTCTCAGAGCTGGGATTGCAAATTTTCCCCACCAAGCTGGCAACGCATTTCCTTCTTGAGGCCCTGACAACAAAAATGATTAAACCATGTTACTGACAGACTCCTGGTGGTGCTTACCTCCAAGCCGGTCTGCATTTACCTCACCAAGAATCCGAGGGCTTGCACAAGCTCTGGGAGCACTTAATCTTTGAGCTATATCCCAGTTGACCTATAATAATGTTATTAACTAGACTTTAAAATGAGCACCTGGTGGTACTGAAGAGATGGCTCAGCAGGTAACAGAACTGCCTCGTCTTTCAGAGGATCTGGCTCAGTTTCCAGCACCCACATGTCATGTAACAACCATCGGTAACTACAGGTTCAGGGGCTCTGATACCCTTTTCTGGTCTCTGCAGGCACTGCACATGTGAAGTGCATTTAATTCATGCAGACAAAATTCTCATATACATCCAATAAAAATAAATCACAAACCTTAAAAAAGAAAATATCGCTTGGTATTTCTATGTCTCTTTGTCTCTTCCCGCTTCCTTTCTCTCCATATTCTCTCTCTCTTTTTCTCTCCTTGTTTCTCTCTCTGTCAATTTTCCTGTTTCTGTCTCCTGGTGTTGGATTGTGTTTATTCTCATTCTCAGCCTCGTGCTTGCTTCTTTAATCCCCCTGCAATTCTATAATCAGAACTAGACAGATGCAACAAGGTCAGAATTATATACAGAGTTTGACCATCACTGTAGTGATGTCTCTCAATCCTTGTCCAAAATACTGTGGTCCCACCTGCTACGGAAGAAGTCAGTCAGTCAGTCATGCAGTCTTTCTGTCTCTCTCTCTCTCTGTGTGTGAGAGAGATACAGAGAGAGACACAGAGACAGAGAGACAGAGAGATACAGAGAGAAAGTTCCAACTGACTCACCACATCTAAATCCTGTGGCATAGGGGTTCTAGTCCAAAAAAATAGTAAACTGTGAGTTGGACAGATGCTCCAAAAGATATCCACCATAAAGGTCTGGAATTTGCAATACTGCCAAGACAACAGCCCTTCAAAACAGACTCCATGTCACCATTATTACATCTTACTACTGCATCTTTAATATTCCTACCTACAAATTAGAGACAATATAACATCATTTGTCACTGCTGAGGGTGATCAGATACATGAAAACAAATATTCAACAGAACACATGAATATTCCTAGGTCTGCAAATACAGAAGATTAAATAATTGAATATTTCTGTCTCTGGGCCTCCAATCACCAAGGCATGAGAGTTCACAGAGCCAGTGAGGTCTACTGGGATATACTGCAATCACTGTGTTCTTTTTCCTAAAATCTTTACCTGTTGATCCAAGAGTCATTCCCAAACTCTGATGATGTTTTTTGCACTTATCGTTTGGTCCAAAGGGGCCAAAGACGTAGATGGGGGAATTGCTATCTTCCCGTCACTAATGAGGCTCTAAGGAAATCTGCTCCCAGTGGCCAAAGAGGCTCCTGTAAATGCCTGTTCAGTGATTATCCCGTACATCTTTCATGCTCAAAGACTAAGACTCCAAACATTTGCTCTTCACCTGTTAAATACATTCCAGTGTTACAAGGACATGACACTCCCAAGAGAAGGCCTGGCTAGTTAAGTGAAGGTGCACAGTAATGGACAGCAACAACCTCCTCAGGTAAGGCTACAGTGGTGGAAACAAATTATTTATTTATTCAGAGTTGAAGTTCTCTTAGGAACTTTCTTTGCAGTGTCTTCCAGAGATGGGACATCAGGATAAGAGTCCAGCATTCATTTCTTCTCACTCGAGAAAAACTCAGTACAAACCAGCAATTTCTTCTATCTTTCTGAGGCACTAAAGAAAGAGTTGGCTATGTCTGAGATGAAGGGGAAACAGAAAACATAAGTAGAGATACAGTTTGTTTAAGAGACTGTGTTTTCATGTTCATTATGAAATATGGGTCTCAGGGATTCATGTAGGAAAAGTGTCAAAGCCAAGTATTGAAAAGGGGATGTATGGGAGTGTGGGAATGTGTGCACATCTAGTGTTAGCAACTCTGTGAACTGAAATGAAAACGTGGTCTTGTCTTGACCTCTACAACATACTCATCATCCCCCTCTAGGTTCGTATTCATTGTCTTCTATTCACTTGGGCTCAAACCATGAGAAAATGAACCAGTCTCTTGTCTCCGAGTTCCTCCTCCTGGGACTCTCCAGGCAGCCCCAGCAGCAGCAGCCCCTCTTCCTGCTCTTCCTCATCATGTACCTGGCCACCATCCTGGGAAACCTGCTCATCATCCTGGCCATCGGCACTGACTCCCGCCTGAACACCACCATGTACTTCTTCCTCTTCAACCTGTCCTTTGTGGACGCCTGCTTCTCCTCCACCACTGTCCCCAAGGTGCTGGCCAACCATGTACTCAGTAGTCGGGCCATCTCCTTCTCTGGGTGTCTCACACAGCTGTTTTTTCTTGCTGTGTTTGTTAATATGGACAATTTCCACCTGGCTGTGATGGCCTATGACCGCTTTGTGGCCATATGTCACCCCTTACACTACACAACAAAGATGACCCCTCAGCTCTGTGTCCTGCTGGTGGCTGGATCCTGGGTCATTGCCAACCTGAATGCTCTGCTGCACACTCTGCTGATGGTTCGACTCTCATTCTGTGCAGACAATGTCATCCCCTACTTCTGTGATGTCACCCTCCTCCTGAAACTCTCCTGCTCAGACACACACCTCAATGAGATGATGATTCTCACACAGGGGTCCCTGATCACGTTCATTCCATTTGTCTGCATCCTGGCCTCCTACATCCACACCACCTGTGCTGTCCTGAGAGTCCCATCCCCAAGGGGAAGATGGAAAGCCTTCTCCACCTGTGGCTCCCACCTGGCTATGGTCTCCCTCTTCTACAGCACCATCAATGCTGTCTATTTCAACCCCTCATCCTCTCACTCTGCTGGGAAGGACATGGCAGCTGCTGTGCTGTATGCAGTGGTGACCCCATGCTGAACCCTTTCATCTACAGCCTGAGGAACAGGGACTTGAAGAGTGCTCTGTGGAAAGAGTTTCTCCAGAAGCAGATTTTCTATCTGATAGACTCCAGACACATTTTTATTCACAGGAAATGATTTTCCCCAATTGAGTATGATTTAGTAAATGTTCCATTATGTTCTGGAAAACAGTATAAAGTATCAATTCCTGAGAAACTTTCAAGACAATTGTTGCTCTTTTATTAGTGATTTCCCATTCACACCTTTCTATTGAATCTGCCAACTAATGGACTTTGTTTCTTTTATTGCTCTGAAGATTGTACCCAGGGCATCGCATATGCTGGGTAAGAGTACTCTCCCACTGAACTATATGCCAGCGATTGGAATTTCTTTTTTTTATTTTATTTATTTTTAAGGGATTCTATAATATAATAACACAGTTGTTTGCAGATAACATTGATGTTACTCAGTTTGCCATACAATTAGGTAATTGGTGCATTTTGCAAGTATCTATGTCCAAATTTTGAACAACCCAAGGTTCCCACCCACAGTCCAGTTGGAGAAGCTTGTATGCACAGGCATGTTGATCAATTAGGGGTCCAGACTATATACCTGTAGTCTCATGATTCACCCCATCTCTCTGCAGCCCTTACATTCTACCATGCCTCCTCTTCCACAATTTGTCCCTGGGCTTTGGGAAAGGGGCACAAGTGGGTGAGAAGAAAACAGTCTACTTTCTTTGGAGTTGTCATTTTGGACTCTAGTCTGTTCAGGTTGTTTCCCTTCATGGGTTGACAGCTTTTCCAGTGGAATTTCTTTTTAAATACAAACTTCGTAATTATTTTATGTTCAATTCAAGTTGTTCATTTTAAGTGTTCTTTTTTTTTTTTTTCTTAAAAAAATTTTTTTT
>VZQC01005679.1:1033733-1170084 GCA_009823505.1 Rhizomys pruinosus | reverse complement strand
GGCTTCTAGTTCCATCCAGATGATGTCATTTTTCTTTACCACTTCATAGAATTCCATTGTGTAGATGTACCATATTATCTTTATCCACTCATCAGTTGAAAGACACTTGGGTTGGTTCCATCTCTTCACTATTGTGAAGAGAGCTGTATTTTCAGAGTTATACCTTTATCAAGTACTTTCTCTTGCCACTTGTGAATAGTCATTCCTTTTTTCTGCTCTTTCTATTGTTTCAAGTATTTTCTGGACATGAATTCTTTCATCTTATTTATGTCATGAAATATTTTTCTATCCCCTTCTACTATAATAGATATTTTTGCCTCATAAAATATTCTGAATTGGCATCTGCAGTCATTTAGAGCTGGGTATAATTTCATTATGGTGCATAAGTTCTCCTTCCCTCACACTAGGTTCTACATCACACCTTCTCTCTGGCACCATATTGGCTCTGTTGATCATGGCAATACTCAGCACTGCTAAGCTTCAGGTTTCAGGTTAGTATTGTGTGTGCTCCCAGGATTTGACCTCTGTGTGCAGGATCTGAATAGCCTATATACAGGTAAATATCAGAAGGTAGATAAATGTGAAAGATGATCTATGATGATTATTCTTTTGGTTTGAATTAGCAGTTTAAAACATTTAGTGAGCTAATAGTAGAGAGATGATTTTATCAAATAGGATACTCACAGCATTGTAGCCTTTAGATGTATTTTCTCTCTTTAACCATAGCCTGCAGATTCCCTGGACTGCAGGTACCCAGGATCTCTCCAGTCAGCTGGTCAGTGACCTGGGTTTAGCCCGGGAAGACAGGGGGAGGGAAAAGGTTGTGGGAAGCCTGGAGAGAGAAAGAAATGTACTCAAGAACGAGACCTGGTGAAATTCCACAGGAAAAGACACAGTTTATTGGCAACAAGCAAAAGTTTATACACTAAAGCTATTGTGCTCCTCACAGGGAAGTGAGGGCTGGAGGGTGTGAAAGAGGGCAAAGGAAGTGCAAGCCAAAGTTCTGTTGTTCCTACTGGGGCAACAGAAATCCCAGGTGTGTGTATAGTAAACTGGAAGTGTGACATCTGCTCCATTCATCAAAAATGGAGCCCTCAGAATATGGGGCTTCATTCAGCAACAGAAAACACCTCCCATTCTGGCTCTTGAAAGGAGTTTCTTGGGAGATGGAATATGGGCCCTGCTCTAGCCAGACAAGGCTTCATCCCTACACAGCATCCATCACAGATTCCTGGAGTATACAGACAGAGAAAGCAATCAAAAGTAACATTGTCAAACTGAGTGTCAATTTATTCCAGAAAGAATAAAGGAAAAAAAAAATCCCTGGTGAATACTGTAATCCTGTTGAAGCAGCATACTGGAGCTCCCAACTAAGTGTCCTCTGTGGGGGAGAACATTTCTATCCTATCCAGTGAGTCTTCCAAGTAACTGAACAAATAACAAACATGTTTAAATCAGGTTACCTCCAGCAGTAACATCTGAACTGAACGTAGTTCAGCAGAGGTAGAAAGAAAAAAAAAATCCTGAGTGGGGCTAGAGAGAAGGCTGAGCAGTTCAGAAACCTACCACTATTCCAGAGGATCTGAATTTAGATCATAGCAGCACAGTTTAGCAGGTTTAAAGTAGCAACTCTTTTAGTTGGAGTTACATTCACTTGTAACTCCAGCTAAATGTCATCCAATGCCTTTTTCTGAATTCTACAGACTTGTGGGGATTCCATTTGGCAGAAGCACTTAGGAAGTCAGCTGGCAACCCCCAGCCCTCAGGCCACAGTCCTGCTGATCTCCTGCTTGCCTTTGAAACCTGCCTAGCACCAACTGCCATTGATGCTTTGGGCAAACATTGTCACATTTCTTTTTTTTTTTTTTAATGCCTTTTTAATTTTTTTTAATTTTATTTATTTATTTTATATATGTATGAATATACTGTCTGCATGTAAGTTTGTGCACTTGTGTCGCAATGCCGCGGAGGTCAGAAGAGGGTGTCAGATTCCCCTGGAACTGGAGTTCTCCTGGAATTGGAGTTACAGATGGTTCTCAGCCACCATTTGGGTGCTGGGGATCTAACCCATGTCCTCTGCAAGAGGAGTCGGTGCTCTTAACCGCTAGACTATCTCTCCAGCCCCGCATTGTCACATTTCTATAGTGATCTAGAGTATACGGTGTAAAATCCTGTATGCCCCAACCCCCACATGGTCCAGTATAAATACCCCAGATTACAGTAATAAAGCTGAGTTATTCCTTCATGGAATTCCTCCTGGTCTCATCCTTCAGTCTGTCCTTTCCTTATCCTTTCCTTGTTCTTTCTCTCTTTCTTTCTTTCTGCAGGCTTGTACTTTCACTCCCCTCACCCTCTCTACCAGTGCTAAGACTTGGGTTGCTGGCCAGAGGGCTGGGGCAATAGGGGAGCTTGCAGTCTGAGAAACTGGGAGCTCTGGTCAAAGGGAGGAAGAACATCTCAAAAGGCTTCACAGACTTACATACATATTCACACACACACACACACACACACATTCACACACATACATGATACACATACAATAAAAAGAAATACATATTTATCAATAACCTAATCAGGAGCTTCCAAAATCCAGAAGAAGTAAGCAAAAAATCTCTGCTGAAACAGTCAAGCTGAAGTTCCTGACTGAGAGACTCCCAGACAGAGCAGAGATCTCTGTGCACTTGAGCTTCTGGCTATCTATTTTTACTCAAGACATATTTTATGCTAGGGAATAAACAATAGTAACCACTGTCATAAATGGCTCCTCTCCTAGATTTTTCTCAAATAAGTGACATGTTAATATGCTTTGCTTTTTTTTTTCTTTGCTCTTTTATGTCACTTTATCACACAGTCAGGCCCAGTGTGCCCCATGACAAATGGTTTTAGGGGACACTTGAAATAATTGCAGTGGTCTGAAATAAGACTAAGGGAAATCTTAGCCCCAAGCACAAACAACACATAACAGATTACCAATATATTTTCTATTTAAAAGTATGGGTTATATCTTCTTGGATATATCTTCTTGGAACATACAATAATTTCTGCTCTCATGATTGGCTTAGTCAGACAGCAGCATGCACATCATGGGGCACATAAAGGAGTGCCACACACATGGGGAGTAATCTGACCTCCTGAGATCCAATAACCCCCTCTCTGAGAATAAAATTAGTTGGCAATGAAGAGATGTCATGTGTTGGATACGTGAATGTGATCTGGAGAGTGGAGCTCTTATGATGGACTTTCTCTACTTGTTATCTGAATATCAGACTAAACATTACATTAGTCAGTGGAGCACAGGACAGACATCATTTTTCCAGTCTCTGTTGGTTGGTCACAAGTGTGTTATGATCAGAGGGTGTTAGCACATAAGACAGAACTGGACCAAATGCAACAGGAATGTGAGAGTGTGACAAGCTCACAGGACACCTGAAAATTAAATCCTATTGGAGGAAACAGAGAGATATGGGAAAAGCTGTGCTAGTCTCTTCCCTGAGGAAGCAGGATTCAGGGCCTCAGAGGAGGGGAGGATTTGCCTAGGGTCAGGCAAGGGAGAAGGGGATACAAAGACAGAAGATCTGGACTGAGGAAATGTAGACAGTCTGTGATTAGTTCACATACCATGTTTAAAGTCATGATTTCTCATATTCATTCCTAAAATTCATTTAAGTTCAAAATAGATGAAAATTTTCAAGGCTGAGATGAAAGAAAATTACCCTGGCTTCAATGTATATGCAGAGAACATTCCACTTGCAAATCACCATTCTACCTCTGTGTTCAAATTTTCTCTGGGGCTGACAGCTCATTGCTCTCCTCTTACATTGCACTGAGATCTCCAGGGAAGACTGAGCCATGTGTTAGAAGAGCATGAAACTTTTGGGTTTTCTTCTGCACATGGTGACAGCTCCCCAAATTGCCACCATTTTTACACAGCTGTGCTTTAGCAAGTGATTGTTAGAAACTATCTGTCCTTTGTTCCAGGTGTCCTTACATAGGTGCAGCTGCAGGAGTTAGGATTTGGTGCATGTAATCAAGTCTACCCCATCCATCTTCTCTCCTCTCCTACTCTTCCCACTTTCGTCCATCATGTTTTACTCACATTATTACATATATATTTATAAACCAACAGTGTCCATGTACTGATGGATATTGGACCTTGTCCTGAAGCATGGGGAGCTTCTCAGGGAGAACATACTTAAAAATAACTGACATGCTCCTACCTCCAGAAGCTATACATTGCCAATGTTTCCACAGCTATGTGAGGCACATTGTGAGCCCCAACTCTCCATGCTGGAGTTTTTGCTGGTGTGCTTATTTAGCAGGTCTTCTGTTCACAGTCATAGTCAATGTCAGTTCATGTGTGCCACAGGCCTCTCATGTCTGGAAACCACATTTCCTTAGCCAGCTTCTATTATCTCTGGAAATTATAATCTTCCCACCTCCTCTTCTGCAGTAACCACTGAATTTGGATGAGGGATTTCAGGCCAGAGAACTATCTATAGTAAGCATATTTTGGTTTTAAATGAGTGAGTTTATTATTTATACACAAAAGCAAAATAAAAGAGCAAATAAGAAGTGGCATATGATAGACGGTCAATGATAGATAACATAGATGCTAGATAAATAGATAGATAGATGATAGATATATAGATGATAAATAGATAGATAGATAGATGATAAATAGATGAAAGGTTTATAATATCAAAAAATTATCATCAAATGTGAGACTCAAAACATACAGCAGAAAGTAACTGGGGAAGACCTTTTTAAGGCAGATAGCTGAAGATTGAATGGAGGGAGTACCATGAAGACCAGAGTGTTCCCTCAAGTGACACCTCCAAGAAAAGAGCAAATAGCCAGAGATGGAGATAATACCATGACACCAGTGCTGGAAAATTCCAGTAGAATCTGTCTGGAGAAGTTTAGGCATCCCATGAAGTCTCGATTAAGCTTTCTGTCAATGGCTGTGCTTCTGAGAGTTGACATTTGTGCCTCTCTTTCCCAGTACATGCACTTTATACTATGAAAGAACAATATTAACATCTGATGAAAATGCTTTTCCTTCTAGCTGGCCTCAAAGACTGGATGTTTTCTCTCTCCTATCTTATAGTTAGGGGAAGTCCATCTTCACATAAAGGGACACTTTGAGACATACTCAGCTCTGAAGTGGATGATGGAGTTCTCTCTTCTTTGATAGTCAGATTTTCATGAGATCAAATAGCTTATGACATCTACCAATATAATGATCATTACAGGGAGTATGATATGCATGTCCAATTTAGTGCTGAGCACTACAGATGCCTATTTTCTCCATGTCCATCAATTGTGAGTCACTGAATTAGTCACCATCTACTGCAAAACAGAAACCTGTGAACTGCACTCCTCTCTAGCTACAAAGATGAGTACTGTGTACTTAGGGAGGTTTGGTTTAATACTGTCTATGTATCAGAGTGCTAATATTAGGTCTCTTCTGGTCTTAAGACTTACACAGCCATGGTATCTAGTCCTCATGCACCAGGCATGAATTTTTTTAGGTAGAAAAGGCAATTGGTTACTTCCATAACAATTGTGCATTATCGGACAAATGGAAATATTGCCAGACCAGACCTTACTGTAGAAAATAGGGTTCACAGTTCAGTATTAATATTCTCCTACCCTAGCCTTCGGGACCTCTTCCAACACTACAAGAGCTAACCAGGGAGACAGAGAGCCTGTCTGTAAGCTCGGCAGCTGGGTGAGGTACCAATGCACAGCCTTGCTGCCTTGCCAGGGGCTCAACCTCCCACCTTGGGTACCAGAGAGAAGAGTTGTGTGCACTGATAGGCATAGAGGTGACCTGAAAACTCAGTGCCCGTGTGAGGAAACAGGGCCAGGCCAAAGGAGTAAATCCATCCTCCTAACACAACTTCCTCCCTCCCTTCCCTGTTCCCACTCCCAAGCTCAAGCTACTGGTACTGTGGTGGAGATGATAAGCTGCTGGTGATGCGGTTGAAGAGCTTTATGGGGATTTTGATTGGGATTGCATTGAATCTTTGTATTAATTGTGGTAGAATGGACATTTTTACTATATTAATTTTCCCAATGCATGAACATGGGAGGTCTTTCCAAGATAATGCACATCTATGTTTATTGCAGCTCTCTTCACAAGAGGTGGAACCAACCAAAATGTCCCTCCAATGATGACTTGAAAACAAAAATGTGGTACATGTACACAATGGAATTCTATGCAGGGGTAAAAATAGATGACATCATGAATTTTGCAGTTAATTGGATGGAACTCAAAGCTATTATGCTAAGAGAAGTAACACAGTCCCAGGGGGGAAAAAAGGCAAATGGTTTCCCTCATTTGTGATTGCTAACACAAAATCCCCAGTTGGCAGGCAAAGTGAGCAACTTTAATATTATATTTCTTTGTATCTGAAAGCAACTGTGCTGTTATAAGTTGAATTTCTTTTTTTCAATAAGTTGAATTTCTTAATGGGATCTAGAATTGACCTACAACTTATATTCAGACATTGTAATTACCATATATGTGTAGAAGATATGTATTCATATTCTAGAGTAATATAAAATTAAAGGGAAAATGTGAACCTCAAAACATATTTTGGAATTAACATATAGTTTATTCCCAGAGGTCATAATTTTGATACATATATGTTATTTATATAGGCATAATTTGGAGTAATGCAAAGAAGAGGGAACAACAACAACATAAGGACTGGGTCAAAGAGTTGACTTATATAGTGAAATTCTGCCGAAAACAGCAAGCCTCTGCAGAAAAAAACATCCTTGGAAACACTGAGAGAAAGATGCAAGACATTTATGGCAGAATGCACAAATTGGGGTGGAGGGAGGGGCAGGAAGAGGGGAATATATCCAAATTGGACTGAAAAATAATGTATAAAATATACAAAATGTCAATAAAAAAGAACAACAACAACAACAAAAACAAAAACAAACTAACCATTGGTGATGAAGCTTCCAAGTAAGTGGAAGCTTGTTTTCACTATATCTCAAGTATGTGGTGGTTTGCTTAAACCAAATAATGGGACAGTCCCATGAGGGCAGACGACTAGGGAGATTAACTCAATAACAATATTTATGCATCATCTTCAAATTCAATGATAATAAAATGCAATAGGAGCTCAAAGTTGTTCAGCAGGTAAGATTACTGTCTGCTATTGCAGAGGACACAGATTCATTTCCCAGCAGCCACAGGATGGCTAGCCTTCCAAACTACAGTTCCAGATGATCTGCTCTCCTCTTCTCAGGCATGTGGAACACTTCCATTAATGCAGGCAAAACAGGCATATAAAATAAAAATAAACAAATCAGAAAAGAGGATACAGAAAGATGCTAGTATTGAGTTTCCAGAATACTGTGAATGCTTGTCATTTGAATTAAAATTTATTTTTATTATTTTTTTATGTGTATGAGTGTACTGTCTGCATGCAAGTTGGTGCACCTGTGTCATGCAATGCTGTGGAGGTCAGAAGGGGGCATCAGATTCCCCTGTAACTGGAGTTAAAGACGGTTCTTAGCCTTCATGTGGGTGCTGGGAATTGAACCTGGGTCCTCTGCAAGAGCAGTCAGTGCTCTTAACCACTGAGCAATCTCTTCAGCCCCACCATTTGAATTTTAATTTCAGTGAGTTGCAAATAGCAAGAAACAATCAAATATGTTAATAATATACCATGAAAATTTTCCTTTATTCATATACTGTCTCTGGGGCAAATTCAAGTATTCATTTTATCTTTTGCCCATTCAAGAACTTGGGCCATTTCTCTGGTTATATCACTTCTGTGACTGAGTTGAAATACTTGCATATTTCTGTATAAAATCCTTTTTATTTATTTTATATTTTATGTGCATAAGTGCATTGTCAGCATGTATGACAGTGCACCTTTGCCATGCAGTGCACACATAGATCGGAAGAAGGCTTTAGATTCTGCTGAAAATAGAATTATAGATGGTTGTTAAACTCTTTGAGGGTGCAGGGAATGGAACTCAGATCCTCTGTAACAGCAGCCAATGTTCTGTGTAGACTTTTTCTTAATCATATTTGTGTTGTGTACAATAGTCCTCCTGTATGCATTTTTCTTCACTTTGTTAATGTCTAGTTTGCTGAACAGAAACTTGCAAGTTGATATAATATTTATGTAATTTGATTTTTTTTTCTTGTGTTTTTGGTGCTATAAGGGGAATTTTTGTCAATAACAGGATCCTGTATCAGCCATTAATGTGCTTTGAGCTTATATTTTAGCTGTTGTGAGAATATTGTTCAAATTTATTTAATTTAAAAATAAATGACCAAATTATAAATTATAACTGTTGAAGAAACTTCCAATTGTCCTTTAGAATAATACTACTGATCTATTGATTTGCCTATGTGTGTATCTATTTGAGTATTTTGCCTGCATGTTTGTAAACGTACCATGTGCAAATCTCCATGCAGAAGTCATAAGAGGGTGCCAGATCCACTGGAACTGGATTTAGGAATTGTTTTGATCTGCAATATGGGTGTTGGGAAACTGAACCCCAGACCTCTGGAAAAGCAGCTAGTTTTCTTAAACACTTGAGCTATCTCTCAGCCCACCACATTCTCATATTTCCAAGTTTTTAGGGAACCTTAAAAAAAATCAATTACCCATTGCCCTGGTGAAGGATCCATTGTTTGGTATTAATTATCCAGTGTTGATCTTGTGATGATAAATTTTCCTTCTTAGCCTGACTGCATTTGGAATTAAATGGGAGACACAAAAATAAGGCATAAATGTTTTTCCACACAGGTCTGACAGAAGGGGAACTATCCACATATACATAACATAAATGCCTCGATCCCAGGGGCTGGGAACCATGACCTATTAGATTAAAAGGGGAAATACAGCTTATCTCACACATCCATGTCTGTCTGCTTTCTAACTTTCCAGTTGTGAACAAGCAGGTTCATGCTCCCGAACATCATGGATTCAACAGTACAACGCTGAGCTAAAATTTAGCCTTATTCCCCAATTTACTGTAATGGATTGGCCAAAGCAATGAGAATAGTAATTAATACATAAATTACATACTGAGTTTGAGCCATTGCACTCTCTTGCTGATCATGTAGTTCTGGCTGAGAAATTCCATATCCTGAAAATGTGAGCCTGAATTCCTAAGTAATGGACTCCAGGTAGGCTGACTAGACTCCAGGGAATGAACTTGCATTGAGCAACACCTGGGGACAAATAGGATTTAACATATATTACATAATATGTGAAGTCTGTTTGGGAGAGAGATGAGGGATGGGGACTAGGAGGGGTCTAAGTTTGATTAAGATGTATTATATGAAATGTGTAAAACTCAAAAAAGAATAAAAAAGATATTTTGAGAAAAATATAATGGACTAAGTTGGGTGGTGGAGGAACTCTCAAGTTATCATAATTTTGTGTTATGGATATCACTCATTGTGTTACCAATCCTTATAATGTGACTCAAATCAGGGAGAAAATGAAAATATACTTTTGTAAGAAAAGTGGTTGAAGTTGCAGAATAATTGGGAAGAACATTACTAACAAGTAGCTGTACTTGATTAGAGATTGATCCCATTAAGGACTTTTCTCATATTTTTAATGTTTTATTTATTTTTATTTTATTTATTATTTTTTATGTGTATGAGTGTACTGTCTACATGTAGGTGGTGTACCCATGTTGTGCAATGCCATGGAGGTCAGAAAAAGGTGTCGGATTCCCCTTGGAACTGGAGTTAAAGATGGTTCTTAGTCTCCATGTGGGTGCTGGGAATTGAACCCGGGTCCTCTACGAGAGCAGTTGGTGCTCTTAACCACTGAGCTATCTCTCCAGCCCCAAAAATATATTTCATATTTTCAAATGGGACAATGAGAAAAAAAATACATAATGACAAGTCTACATCTAAAACTTCAATTCGTAGAAATGAAAATTCAGTTGTAAGAAGAGATCCTGAACTGAGAATGCTCCAGGTGTTTCCTTTTCCTTCCAGAAGACAGTCATGTTGATTTTCTCCCCTTTATCCCCTTTGTCATCTTCTAAGTCACACAGGTGCAGCTATGGTCCAGTGAGACCTGGCTACATCTCAGTTGGAAAATGAAACATATCAAAATATCCATTTTGTGCTACATTTGCAGAAATGTTTTATCAAGTGAGGGACACGTAAACAATTTCACCATGCTTTAGGGATCACCTGAGGCCAGGCAGTGTGAGATAAGTTGACATTCCCTAAATATTCTATTTGTAAATGTGGTGGTTTGAATGAGAATGTCCCCCATAGGCTTCAAGTATTCAGACACTTTGTCCACACTTGGTGGTATTGTTTTGGGAGATCACATAAGGTGTGGCCATGCTGGAGGAAGTGTCACTGGGGGCTAGCTTAGACAGTTCAACAAACTTGCCAGTCTCCAGTGTCTCTCTCTTCACTTTCTGTGCTCATTGGAAAACGTAAACCTCAGTCAGATTTCTGCTCCATCCCCTGCCACCATGCCTCCCTGCCACAATGGACTCTATTTCCCTGTAACTGTCAATCTTAAACTCAAATAAACTCTTCCTTTTATAAGTTCCCTTGGTCATGGTGGTTTTATCACAGCAACAGAATAGTGACTAATAAAGTCTTTGGTATCAGAGAGTGGGTGTGAAGAACCTGGCCATGTGGGTGTTTGGAGAAATGTGGAAGTCTTTGGAACTTTGGGCTAGAGAATATGTTGACTACTCTGTTGACTAGTAAACAGAGCTTAACTGGGCCATACTAGTAGAAGCCTGGAAGAAAGCAGTGCTGCAAAAAAAAGTACTTCCAGAGGAAAATAAAGTCCTAAGCAACAAATGGGATATTTTGACAGAGTACAGCTGCAGTTTTCCCATAGCCCAAATACTTGCCTGAGGCTAAGTTGAAAAGCAATGGACTAACTTCTTTGGTGGAGGATATTTCAAGACACCCTAATGTAGAAATGGTGCCATGATTATTAATGGTGTATATTATACAGATCCACAGAGATAAAGAGAAAATGGGGCAGAAAGAAATGCAGAATGTACAGTTTGGATCAGACAAGTGCACTAGGAAGATTAATGTTGGAGCCAAGGCAGGTGAAGGAGAGAATCCCTTTGATAAGGAGATTAAAGTGATTAAGGAGAGGCCTAGATATTTACAAGTAAACATGGAAAGAGTGAGATTAGGGGCTGGAGAGATGGCCTAGTGGTTAAGAGCACCGACGACTCTTGCAGAGGACCCGGATTCAATCCCCAGCACCTACATAGCAGCTGAGAACCATCTGAAACTCCAATTCCAGGAGAACTCCAGTTCCAGGGGAATCTGACACCCTCTTCTGACCTCTGAGGCATTGCAAGCAGACAGTGCATTCATACACATACATAAATAAATAAAATTTTAAAAAGAGGGAGATTAAAGTGATTAAGGTGAGGCCTAGAGATTTACAAGTAAACAACAGAATCAGTACCTTCAGGTCAAGACCACACCCAGCTAAGCCTCCAACTTTTGAAAGGAAAATACTGAATGGGTTTTCTACTCCAACAAATCCAGGGCAGAGAAAATCTAAGAATGTGGTTGTAGTGGGCCAGGGTTCATCCCAAACTTGCAGCCAAAATCTGTAGTTTCATTCACATGGTGCTGTCTGTAGAGGCATGAAAGATGGAAGAGAGAAGGGGTTGTCAGTTCTTCCTCTGCAGTTTTTCAGAGAGCCGAAGAGGCCAGGAAAAGTGCAGCATGGGCATCTCTGCATCAAGAAGGCCCTGATAGGCCATCGTGTGAAGTTGTGAAGCTGAAGCCTGGTTGGCAGTGCAGACCCCAAGAAGACATTTGAGATGCCATAGCTGTGAGATATTTGCCAAAGAGAGATGCATATAGGGAGTGATACCAGCTTAAGAAAAAGATGTATGTTGCATGCAAATCTAGAAGAGCTGAGCCATCTAAGCCCTTGGGAAGTAAAGTCCCAGAAGACTCATGTGGAGCTACTGAACTTGGGGTTTGTCTTGCTGGTTTTTGGTCTTGTCTTGGTCCTATATTTCCTCACTATGCCTCTCTTCCTTCCTTTTGGAATGTGAATTTGTATTCAGTTCCACTGTATGTTGAGAAGATGTAATTTGTCTTTTGCTTTTACAGGAGCTTACAGTTAAGAGATTGGCCTGGTGTGTTAGTCAGGGTTCTCTAAAGAAACAGAAGCAACAGGATGAATATATAGCTATACACAATTTATTGATTTGCTCACGTGACAGAGTTCAAGGAATACAACAGTACCTGGAGAAGCTGAGAACCCAGGGAACTGCTCAGTCCGCAAGGCTGGATGTCTCAGTAGTCCCAATCTAGATTAACCATCACAAGTCCACCCCTTGTCAACTTGAAACCCAATAAATAGCCTCTCCTTATGTTATGCTTAAATGTCAATTGTTAACAATGGCAAGGTCGTAATTCCACCTAACATGTTATAAGTGTCTCATGTGCAATAGAAAAGCATTATATCTTAGAGTAGGTGGTAATGTCCTTGAGGAACACTTAGTCCTTCAGTATCAAATAACCTAAATATGACA
This sequence comes from Rhizomys pruinosus, assembly GCA_009823505.1. Taxonomy (NCBI): domain Eukaryota; kingdom Metazoa; phylum Chordata; class Mammalia; order Rodentia; family Spalacidae; genus Rhizomys; species Rhizomys pruinosus. The sequence goes on along the minus strand of VZQC01005679.1, from coordinate 1,157,535 downwards.
ACACTTAACACTTACCTCAGTTGCACATTCAAAAGGGAACAACACAATTTTCTGCTTAATGTACGTATATATGTGAACAAGCACATTCTTAACCAAACAGGACAAAAGCTAATATCTATCATAATCCACGTTTCTGCAACTGGTCCCATGGCCGAAGATGATATTTATGACTGACTTCTTCTACTACCCATTCTGTATTTCCTCCACCATCAGCAAGCACCTCTGCAGGTCTTGGCTCTTTCCCTGGAGGAGTGACCCATACCTTCATCCCTGAAGGGTCTGGGCCATTTATTGTCCTGTCTGGTTTGGGTTGTTGGAGTTTTCCATTGACCTTAATCATAGGACATGGTAGCACCAGAAGGCACCCTACAGCATCTCCTGCCTTCCAGACATAATATTCCTTGCCCCCATTGTGGAGAAAAAGTCCAATTTCCCCCTGGTAGTCTGGATCAATCACTCCTCCTACTACTGTTATTCCTTCCTTAGCCTGTTGGCTTAAGGGCAGTAGAAGCCCAAAGTGGCCAGGGGAAGTCTTAGCTTCCAGTTCAATGGAACGTTTGCTGTATCTCCTGGCAAAAGCACTCTCCCCTTTGGAGCCAAAACTTCTAAACCAGAAGAATGCAAGGTCATGGGTATAGGAAGCAAAAATTTTCCTACTGGGTCACTAGGGGTGATACTGAGTGGAATCACTCCCACTTCCACCCCTTGGTTCCTGGACCCATGAATTCTGGCTATAGGAGAAACAGTACCATATAGTGGGTGATGATTCAAAGCATATACTGCCTGCTGGAGAACCTTGCCCCAGCCCTCCAGGGTATTGCTACCTTATTGGCACTGTAACTGTGTCTTCAAGAGGCCATTCCATCGTTCTATCAAGCCAGCTGCTTCTGGGTGGTGGGGAACATGGTAAGACCAATGGATACCTACCCTGGCCCATGGGGTATTCAATAAGGGCCCGAGGAAAAGTAACCTGAATGTGAGACAAACCAGACACAAAGAAGGAGACCAAGACAAGAATCTGATCAAGGTCTCAAAGTTTATTTTTTGTAAGGCAGTTTATATAGGAGCGAGTAGGAGGAAACAGCCCCAGTTGGCACAGTTTAAGGCTGTTAGGTTGCTAGGATACCTAATTGCCTATTAGATACCTAATTGCCTATTATTTTCTGGGAAAGGTTATGGGTGGGTGAATTCCCAGAAGAAGCAGGGTATTCCAGTCAAATGGGGCATGACGTCCTGATAAATTACCTATAAGTTTGGTCAGCTGCCTAGTGCTAAACGGATGAGCCTTAGGAAACAGAAACCTAAAGTGACTCAAGATAGCTGTGGCAAGACCGTTGCCTGCTGACCATGGCTCTCAACATCTCCTCCATTCTTTTATACAAAAAGAGGGGGAGTCCCACTTGTAGTGGTGGGCTTTAACCAATTGGGGGAGAAGGGACCTGGCTCCTCCAAGGTTTTAATATGTTGGCCCTCTTTTACGGAGGGGAGGAAGGGCGTTTTGGCAGTTTATTTTTTGATATCAACCTCCATGCAAGCCAGGTATTCTCTCAGGGAATTTAGAGGCAGTTCTTGTACCTTCCCTTGCAGTGCTTAGCCTCACACCCACATTGGTGCCCATATCGCACTCCATTGTGGGAGTCGATATACATAGGTCTGAATCCTATGCAGCTCCTAAAGGAGAGGAGCCATTTGGCCTCACTAGCATTGGTCTGCCAAATTTAAACTGAAAGCAGCGGGTCTATTAGTTGGCAAATGAAGGGGGGAGGAGTTATTCAGTTGATTCCGGTTCTGCCTGACCTCTGTCTGCAAGATCCAGGCAATGGTAATGAACCTGAATAGATCTTCCTGTTATAGAGCCAAACTGCTGTTTGATAAAGGATATCAATTTTTTAAGAACATAAGGTCCTAGGGCTACCAAAAGTAGGAGGAAAATGAGGGGTCCCAGGAATGGCATTAAAACAGAGAGCATGGATGATTTCCACCATTCATCTGCTGCCGAGGAAAATTTTTGTTTATGTAGCTCATTGCTTAATTGATTAAGTTTTGTGACCTGAGTTTCAACTAATCCAGACTCATTAATGTAAAAACAGCATTCCTTGCCAAGAAAAAGGCAAGTGTTTCCTTTTTCAGCAGTAATAAGATCTAGAGCCCTTCGATTCTGAAGGGCTACTTGGGCGAGGGAAGTAATCTGTCTCTGCAGGGAAGCCAATGATTCGGTGGAGGTGACTATTGCAATTTGAAATTGCTGAGTAAGTGTAGCTACAGAAGTAAGGGAATGTCCTAGGGCCCCGGTGGCCAAGCCCGTTGCCACCGCAGCAGTGGTGGCAAGAGAAATTCCTGCAACAACTGGAAGGAAGACAGCTCTTTTACGGCCAGGATGGACATAGAACGTTTGGCTTTGAAACCCAGCGGGGATAATAACAGTTAACTGAGGTATCAGAGTGACGGGGAGGCACAAAAGATTGTTTTCATGGGGGAGGGTCAGGTTTTTAGAAAGAGTGCCATTACACCAGAAAAAGAAACCTTTGGGAGCATAATAAGTGGAATTGGGTGTCTGAGTCTGGTTACATAGAAAAGTATTGGTATTACTGTAACAAAAAAATGCAAATTGTTCCTGTTTGGGGAGGCTGAACAGTGAAACTCCTGTGACAGATGAGGTATGTGATGAAGGGCTAGTAGAAGTATTAAGAGGTTTAGGATAGGGTACAGCTGTCAATGGAGGTCTCCCCAGGACAGCACAGAGGAAACAAGCGGAAATATTTCCTATTCCCGAGATATTTGCAATCATTAAACCTTCTCTGAGAAGTGTAAGCCATGAAAATGGGTGTGGGGAACTTAACGGGGTGAGCTATACATTTATCTCTTTTTCTTTATTTTGGATAGTCTGATGAACAGTTGATTGAACCTGAACAAGGACACACCATATGTACACTTTGCTGCTAGGGTAAGCTTCGATTTTGTTTGGGTACATAGCTCCTTTAACAGGTGAGGTCCATCTGGTATCCCAGGGGTCCCAAACAATGAAGGTAAATCCTTTATTTGTTTAAAAAAGGGGGGGTCTTATATGGGTGTTTGTCAAGGGGTAAATCCTTTTTTGGTCTTTGAGTTACATGAATTTTGCAGTACTTATAGGGACACCCAACATTTTCATCAACGTAATAGTTTTTGCAGTTGGTCTCTGTCTGCTCAAACAGGAAGCATAAGGCTGGAGCAATTTTATTAGGTACTCTTTTGAAGTCAGTGAAGTTAAGTAGAATTGCATTCTGGCATCCCATAGGGAGGCAGTCTGCAGTGGCTAGGAGGTGCCCTGACTTTTCTGTTTGGGCATTGTTGGTGTAATTTTCAGTCATGAAAAACCTCCATGCGAATGGAGAGGTTACTGTCTTTCCATTTGATGTGAAGGGAAGGTGGGGAGACTTACCAAGAGAATCCACAGGTGAGGCATGCCACTAGAAGCCATGTCTGTACGAAAAGATAGAGAACTGTTTTCTCAGGGGGATACTTAACCCCTGCAAGGGTTATTATTGTTTAATTAGGCATTCAGGGAGCCATCTGGCAGCGTCCTCCTTGGTGTTAAAGATGCAAATGTGTCCTCGACCCCATATGAGTATCAGATCAGGACCATTCCACTGAGAGGTGAGGGGGTCTTTCCACATAGCAGTGGCATAATTTTTATCAGTTTGTGGGTGCCATAGACGTTCAGCTGCAGATTTTCCCTGGGCATCCAGCGTTAAGAAGTTGAGAACAAATAGGGTATGATGGAGAATATTTCTTGGTGAGCCTTTTATGGGGTATAAGTCTCCTGTTTTTAGTTTTTGGAAGGTGTTTTTAACTCTTTGTTGGACACGTTCGATGATTCCTTGACCCTGGGGATTGTAGGGTATGCCTGTAATATGTTTGATTTGAAGTTGGTGACAGAAGTCTTGGATTTTTTTTCCTGTATAACCAGGACCATTATCAATTTTAATAACATTAGGTTTTCCCATGACATCAAGACAATTGAGTATATGAGCGATGACATTATTTGCAGCTTCTCTAGCATGGAGACTAGCAAAAATAAATCCACTGAAGGTGTCCACAGTAACATGGAGATATGTAAGATTACCAAATGAGGGAACATGTGTTACATCCATCTGCCAGATCTTATTGGGAACCAGACCTCTGGGATTTATGCCCAAGTGGGGAACAGGTAGGAAAGTGACATAGTTTGTATATTGTTTACCAGTTTGACGAGACTGTTCTCTAGTAATTTTAAAAAGAAGATGTAAGGTTTGAGCATTAAAGTGATGTAAAGTGTGGGCTTTCTTGGCTTGAATCACAGGGTCAAGTTCAGCAAGGAGGGCAAGTTGTGTAGCCTTATCAGGTACTGTATTGCCTGTGGCTAAAGGTCCAGGAAAGCCAGAATAAGCATGAATATGGCTTATATAAAAGGAGTGCTGCCTGGAATGTATGAGTTGTTGAATGGAAATAAAACAGAGAGGTGGCATTTGTGGTGGGTTTTATATAGTGCACAGTATCCAAGAGAGGGATGGATTGAGCAATATAAGCACTATCAGTATATAGATTAAATGGGGGTATTTGGGAGGTGTTGAAAAACTTGTAAGATGGTGAAAAGTTCAACTAATTGAGCAGAGTGAAATGGGGATTGTAAGGACATGGTGTGATTGTCTATGGTGAAAGCTGCCACTCTGTTAGAGGAGCCATCGGTAAAAACTAGGGAGGCATGAGGAAGGGGTCAGGGAGAAGTCAGTGTAGGGAAAACAAATGGTTGGACCCTTAGAAACTGGAGAAGCTTGTTAGCAGGGTAGTGATTGTCAAGGATTCCCTGAAAAGAGGTACAGGATATTGTCCAGTTATTGTCATTTTGCATTAACCATTGAATCTGAGCAGGGGAATAGGGCAGAATAATCTTGTTGGGGTGTTTACCAAATATTTTTTGCTTTGGTCACGTCCAATTTTTATAAGTTCTGCCACCCAGGAGGTATGGGGGTAAGAACTTTGGGTGGTGAAACAGGCAAATGTACCCAGAAAAGGGGTCCCTCTTGCCAAAATACTCTGGTGGGGATGAATTCAGTAGCACAAATAATTAGGAGAAAAGTTTTTTCATAAGAGATAAAGGTGACTCTTTGGTTTAGTATTGCATTTTCCACTGCTTGAAAAGACTAGAGGTGGGATCCGGGTCCCATTTGAGGATGTCAAATAGAGGCTTAAGTTCTCCAGTAGGTAACTTGAGATAAGGTCTGAGCCAAATGATATCTCCCAGAAGTTTTTGGAAGTCATTTAAGGTTTTTAAATTATTAGTTTTGATCTGAACCTTTTGTGAGAGGATTTTATTATGGAATAGCTCAAAGCCTAAAAATAAATAAGGAGGTTTTAAATGAATTTTATCAGGTGCTATTTGAAGACCAGCTCCTGTAAGAGCCTTGGAAAGTTTTTGGGAGTAAATAAGAAGTTGAGCAGAGTCAGGGCCAGCAAGGAGGATATCATCCATATAATGAATTAAATATACAGAATGCCATTGCTGTCTAAATTGATCAATAATTCGAGCTACAAATTTTTGACATCGTGTAGGACTGTTTGCCATTCCCTGAGGTAAAACATTCCATTGTAACCTTGGCATAGGGCCTTTAAAATTGACCACTGGCAGGATAAATGCAAAGTATTTGTGGTCTTCAAGATGTAAGGGGATTGTGAAAAAACAATATTTTAGATCGATGATAATTTTATGATATCCAGTGGGTATTGCTACAGGGGAAGGGAGGCCTGGCTGAAGAGCCCCCATAGGCACCATAGTTTTATTAATTTCTCTGAGATCCTGAAGTAATCTCCATTTTCCTGATTTTTTATGACAAAAATTAGGAGTATTCCAGGGGGAGGTGGTAGGTTCAATGTGACCTTCAGCGAGTTGTTCCTGTACTAACATTGTAGCTGCAGCTAGTTTTTCAGAATTTAAAGGCCATTGATCAACCCATACAGGTTTTGTTGTTTTCCATAATATTTTATTTGCATGGGGTACAGGCATGTCAACAGCCATTAGGATAAATTTTTATAGCCAATGCCATTATGGTTAGTTTTTTTTGTAATGTGGATAAGTTATTTTGCTCCTTGGGAAAGTTTACCTAACCCTTGTCTGGGGAGAAAGCCTTGATTGAGCATTTGTTGAGTGACCAGTTCATTAGGGCTGCACATAATGAGCCCCATTTGAGAGAGAATGTCTCTGCCCCATTGGTTGATGGGTAAGCCTGTAACTATGTAGGGTTGTACAGTGCCTTGGTTACCCTCCTCATCCTCCCATGGAATAACCTCAGTGCTCTGTAAAGGGTTAGAGGTTTGTCCAATTCCCTTAAGATGAGTCATTGAGGCTGTGAGGGGCCAAGATGAAGGCCAATCTTTACTAGAAACAATTGTAGCATCCGCACCGGTGTCCATGAGAATGTCTTCCCTTTTAGTTTTAATTTGAGTATGGGTCTTTTTTGAGTGATTTCTTGTGCCCAATAAACATCTGATAACCCAAATCCATGGAGGCCTCTTTTTTGTTTATAATGGGGATTTTTATTAATGAGAGGATGTAATATTAATTGAGTGATTCATTGGCCAGGGGAAATTGTAATTGATCCTTGAGAGGCAGTGGCCATAAGTTTGATCTCTCCAGTATAGGTATTGTCAATAACTCCAGGAGAGATGGTGAGGCCCTAAATGGTAGAACTGGCACATCTCAGAACAAGGCCAAAAGTGCCCTGTGGCAAGGGGCCGAAAATCCCAGTGGGAAGAATTTGAGCTCCCAACTCAGGAGTAAATATTGACTTGGAGGTAGAACAGAGGTCCAATCCTGCACTGCCGGCAGTTGCTCAGTAGAGGGCAGTGATGTTCTGTTTATCAGGTTTTGAGCTGACTGAGAGATGAACCTGACTGCTCCAGGGCTCAGTCCCGGGTGGTTGTGGGGGCCCTGGAGCTGGCCCCGTATCAAGTTTCCCTGTCTTGGAGGCAGAGGATTTCCTAGTATGTTGGTTTTAGAGCAGCATTCAGAGGCCCAATGTTTGCCTCGTTTACACCGTGAACACGGGGAGGACAGAAGCGGTCGATCGCTCGACTTTGGGAACTGTGCATTCTTTTACAAGATGACCTGGCTGTTTGCAATTGAAACAAGTTTTAAGATTAATTCCCTGGGTAAAGTCCTTAAGTGCAGCCCCTATGGCTATCCTGATATTGCGAGAAGCTGGGTCTATGTCAGCACAAAGTTGTATAAAGTCAGAGATATTTTTACCATGGCGATGCAAGCATATAGCCGCTTGACAAACTGAGTTGGCATTTTCTTTGCCCATGAGGTGTTCAGCAGCCTCTATAAGATGGCCTACAAATATGCTGTAGGGCTCATGTGGTCCCTGTCGAATTTTAGCTAGAGAAGTGATAACAGACCCTTTGGAAGGGAGACTCTTCCAAGCCTTAAGGGCAGCGGGTTGCATTTGTGAGAGTAGTCCAGGAGAGAATTTTGCCTGTTTTTCATTTGTGTCATAAGGACAGTTGCCCAATAATTTGTCCAAATTCCAGTCCTTGGAGGGGCCAGCAGCGGCCAAATTACGGTGGGCAGCATCCTGGCACCTTTCAGTATAGTCAGCTTTCCATAGGAGAAAATCTACTCTTGTTAAAGTAGCTTTAGTAAACAAGTTCCAATCATTGACTGTAAGACAGTCTTCACTGAGAGATTCTAATAATGAAATAGTAAAAGGGGCAACAGGACCATAGGAAGAGACCGCATTTTTATGTGTTTAAATTTAAGATGGCGGTACCGTTGAATTTTAATAATTAGAATTTTCTCATCTCCCTCTTCTCCTGTGGCTTCCCCAGGTTACTCCGCCTCCATCTCTCCCTCTGCCTCCATATCTCTTTCATCAGAGTTTGGAGGCATAGCCTCGTTAAAATCTTTCTCGGTGATTTTGGAATGTGATCGGTTTACTGGGAAGGCATGAAGGGTTTTACTTTTGGTTTTGTGTTTAGAGGAATGTTTTTGAGCAGGAGAAATGGGGGGGTACTAATTTCTAAGTCAAGATCACGCAGCTGCCTAAGTAATTGGGACCTTTCCTTTTTGACTTGGAGCAATGTTTCAAGGGATTGTGCTTCTCGAGAAAGCTTAACAGTGGCTTGTCTAGTTATATCTTCTAAGTCAGATTGAGTGTTGAGCACTGGGGTGCAAAAAGGGGGGGGCATTTTATAGGTCGGGGGAAATGGATCTGAAGGTGCCTGAGGGGACCAATCTGAATTATGATACCTAGCAGCCTCCTCCTCGAGGTCAGTCTCTTCCTCGGGGGAGAGGGAATCATCATGGGGGGCTTGAGAATTAAATTCAGATAGGACAGGGTAAAGAGATTTAGAAGTAGGGTCTTCAGGTGGGAGATCACTTATAGGCTCTGGTATGGGGATTGAGATAGAGGGGCATTTAGAGGTGGGGGAAAGACTATGGCCTTTAGGGGGGACTTTTGAACAAGGAGAGATTTGATTTGCCTTAAAACTTGTTTTGAGATAATGTTCACTATCTTGTATTAATTTTGAAATCTCTGGTTGAAAATGAACAACTTGTAGAACAACATTTATGAGATTCCAGTAAGAAAATGCCTGTACAGGGACCTTTTCAGGGCCAAAGGCTTGGTAATAGTCTTTTAGGCACTCACCAACACGGTTCCATCATTTTTCATCTATGGTTCCATCTTGAGGGAACCAAGGACAGACGTCCTCCAGAAAAATGAAGAAATCAGCTAAATCCTTTTTTTAACCCTAGTTCCCTGTGTCTTGAGAGAAGTTTTTAACCCTTGTATAAACAATTCATGCTTACTGTTTGTCCCATGATTGCATTGCTCTACTTACCTCCTCTGATCTGTATCACAGGCAGGTGCTCCTGTGGTGATCTCCATGCAGATCTTCACTCACCAAATGGGTGGCGATTCAATGAAGGAAGGACATCCTCTCTATGGTGAGTGGTGTTCAGGTCAGCTCTCATACGCCCGAGCCCCACGTTGGGGGTACTTGCCCCGGCCTGCGGGGTCTTCAATAAGGGCCCAAGGAGAAAGTAACATGAATGAGAGACAAACCAAACACAAAGAAGGAGACCAAGACAAGAATCTGATCAAGGTCTCAAAATTAATTTTTTGTAAGGCAGTTTATATAGGAGTGAGTAGGAGGGAACAGCCCCAGTTGGCATAGTTTAAGGCTGTTAGGTTGCTAGGATACCTAATTGCCTATTAGGATACCTAATTGCCTATTATTTTCTGGGAAAGGTTATGGGTGGGTGAATTCCCAGAAGAAGCAGGGTGTTCCAGTCAAATGGGGCATGACCTCCTGATAAGTTACCTATAAGCTTGGTCAGCTGCCTATTGCTAAATGGATGAGCCTTGGGGAAACAGAAAACTAAGGTGACTCTAGATAACTGTGGCAAGACCGTTGCCTACTGGTCATGGCTCCTAACAGATACCATGACCATGGGCCCACCTTCGCACTTCTTTAGCTGTGAAGTGAGTTCCTTGGTCAGAAGCGATGCTGTGAGGAATACCGTGACGGTGGAGAAGGCATTCTGTAAGTCCCTGGATGGTAGTTTTGGCAGAAGCATTATGTGCAGGAAAGGCAAACCCATAACCAGAATAAGTATCTATTCCTGTGAGGACAAAATGCTGTCCCCTCCATGATGGAAGTGGTCCAATGTAGTCAACCTGCCACCAGGTTGCTGGCTGGTCACCCTGGGGAATAGCATCATATCGGGGGCTCAGTGTTGGTCTCTGCTGTTGGCATATCTGGCACTCAGCAGCAGCTGTAGCCAGATCAGCCTTGGTGAGTGGAAGTTCATGCTGTCGAACCCATGCATAACCTTCATTTCTGCCACCATGACCACTTTGTTCATGGGACCATTGAGACAGGGATAGCTGGAGAAAAAGGCTGACTATCCACAGAATAAGTCATATGATCTACTTGATTATTAAACTCATACTTTGCTGAGATCACCTTTTGATGAGCATTTACATGAGACACAAATATCTTCACATCCTTTGACCATTCAGAGATCTCTATCAACATACTTCTTCCCCACATGTCTTTCTCACCAATTTTCCAGTCATGCTCCTTCCAAGTCCCTGACCATCCAGCCAAACCATTGGCTACAGCCCATGAATCAGTATATAATCGAATCTCTGGCCATTTCTGCTTCCAGGCAAAATGCACAACCATGTTCACTGCCTGAAGTTCTGCCCACCGTAAAGACTTTCCTTCACCAGTGTTCTTTAGGGTTGTTTCAAAAATAGGCTGTAATGTTGCAGCTGTCCACCTCTAGGTGGTGCCTGCATAGGGTGCAGAACCATCAGTAAACCAGGCCCTAGTCTTCTCTTCCTTGGTCAACTGATCATAGGGAAAACCCCATGAAGCCATAGGTGCATGCTTAAGCACAGGAGGCATTGTAACAGGAGTGGGAACCATAGGCATTTTGTCAACTTCTTCATGTAGCTTGCTTGTGCTCTCAGGGCCTGCCCAGACTCTTTCACATATGTACCACTTCCATTCGATAATGTACTGTGGCTGTGCATGTCCTACTTTATGGTCTGGTGGGTCAGATAACACCCAGCTCATAATGGGCAGCTCAGGTCGCATGGTAACTTGCTGGCCCATTGTCAAACGTTCAGTTTCTACTAAGGCACAATAGTAGGCTAAGAGCTGTTTCTCAAAAGGAGAATAGTTGTTTGCAGATGAAGGTACAGCCTTACTCCAAAATCCCAATGGCCTCCGCTGTGGTTCCCCTATGGGAGCCTGCCACAGACTCCAGACAGCATCTCTATCTGCCACTGATACCTCAAGCACCATTGGGTCTACTGGATCATATGGCCCTAGGGGCAGAGCAGCCTGCACTGCAGCCTGGACCTGTTGAAGAGCCTTTTCCTGTTCCAAGCCCCACTCAATGTTTGCTGCCTTCCGGGTCACCTGATATATGCGTCATACTAACACACCCAGATGAGGAATGTGCTGCCTCGAAAATCGACAAAAGCCCACTAAACGTTGTGCTTCTTTCTTGGTGGAGGGAGTGGCCAGGTGCAACAACTTATTCTTTACCTTAGAAGGAATGTCTCTGCATGCTCCACACCACTGAACTCCTAGAAACTTCACCAAGGTAGATGGTCCTTGAATTTAAGTTGGATTTATTTCCCATCCTCTCATGGGCATATGCTTTACCAACAAGTCTAGACTAGCTGCTACCTCCTGTTCACTGGGTCCAATCAGCAAAACATCATCAATGTAGTGGACCAGTGTGATATTTTGTGGAAGAGTCAGGAGATCAAGATCCCTTCTAACTAAGTTATGGCACAAGGCTGGAGAGTTAACATACCCCTGAGGTAAGACAGTAAAGGTATACTGTTGGCCTTATCAGCTGAAAGCAAATTGCTTCTGGTGGTCCTTATGAAGCGGTATTGAGAAGAAAGCATTGGCCAGATCAATAGCTGAATACCAGGTACCAGGAGACATATTAATCTGCTCAAGTAAGGACACCACATCTGGTAGAGTGGCTGCAATTGGTGTCACTACTTGGTTGACTTTTCAATAGTCAACTGTCATTCTCCATGATCCATCTGTCTTTTGCACAGGCCAAATTGGAGAGTTAAATGGAGATGTGGTAGGACTCATCACCCCTGCATCTTTCAAATCCTTGATGGTGGCACTAATTTCTGCAATCCCTCCAGGGATACAATATTGTTTTTGGTTCACTATTTTCCATGGTAGAGACAACACCAATGGTTTCCATTTGGCCTTTCCAACCATAATAGTCCTCACTCCACAGGCCAGGGAACCAATGTTAGGATTCTGCCAATTTCTAATTATATCTATCCCAATTATACATTCTGGGACTGGGGAAATAACCACAGGATGAGTTCTGGGACCCACTGGGCCCGCCGTGAGTCGGACTTCAGCCAAAACTCCATTTATCACCTGACCTCCATAGGCCCCTACTTTAATCTTTGGTATTGTGACAAGGTCCTTCCTCATTGGAACCCAGCCACCCCTTCATTCAATGGGTTCTGGGTCTGTGAACTGTCTCAAGTCTGGAAACTGGTTAACTGGATGTGATTCACTACTGCTGAAAACCAATGTTGACATCCTGTCATTTTTCTAGAGCCTTTCTGCTTATTACAGATCAAATAAAAACTTAGTAGGTTTCTTATGTATTTGGTTCCTGGGAACACCATGATTAATTAGCCAGTTCCAAAGATTATTTCGGGTCATGCCATTATAGGCATTGTTTGCCTTTGCCGCCCATTATGATAACTATGATAACTATGCTCATCTGGCCTTCAGTGACTCAGTGCTGCCACCTGACGCTTACCCTGAGGTCTTGTTAAACCTATTATGTGTACATTTAATTTATGCAAGAGAGTAACAACTTCTCTAACTGTAAGATCTGGCATAAGAAATAGAGCAAAAACAAAGCTCTTCAAATGTTCTGGTGTCTCTCTCAGTACTTTCCATCTTATACACTCAGTGAAAGGCATGTCCTCTGGGTCCTCATATTGTGGAGAATGTGGTTTTATACTTTGAATCCACTCGAGCATGCCCATCTGCCTGACCCTCACAATCCCTTCATCAATACTAAGCCAAGGAATATCAGGCATCTCTAACGCGCTATTAGTAGGCCATGTTTTAATAAATACGTCAGCCAACCATTCAAATAAACTTTTAACACCCTTTTTAACTGCTTGAGCTTCCATGTTAAACCTAGAATCTCTACTCAGTGGGCTCATATCGATAAACTCAGTCTGATCCAATTTTATATTCCTTCCACCATTATCCCACACCCTTAAGATCCATTCCCACACATATTCCTTAGGCTTCTGCCAGAATGAATTGGCAAACTCATTAATTTCTAAAGTGGGGTAGTGCACCTCCTCATGGACCACAATTTCTATCTCACATTGAGGGGTTTGCTTAGCCTTCAATCTGGTTATAGGTCTAGAGGCAACAGTTGTTGGTCCCTGAGGGACATTAGCTCCCCCTGGGAGGGGGAGATTAGTTTCCTCAGGCAAGGGTGGGGAGGAGGGATCTGCAGGGTATGGATTCTCTGCTGAGGGTGGGGAGATTAATTCCTCAGATTAAGAAAATCCCTTGGAATCCGAGGGTTCAAAATCCTCATCATCGTGGTTCTCCCACACATCTCCATCCCAAGTTTCAGGGTTCCACCCTTTCCCCACCAGTGCTCTCACTTTGACTGCTGACACTCTTCATGGCTGGGAATTAAATTTGCGTTTAAATCAGCCAAACGTATAATAAGGGCTCCAGCTTAATTTTCTGCAGCTTTAGTTCTTTGGCTGCTGGAGAGAAGATGCTCTTCCAGAGCACACTTGGAAACTTTTAAACTGTTGATTCGAATCTGGAGCTGGTTAATTTTATCACTGAGCTCCTTATTTTCCTCTATCACTTTATCCAGAGAGGGGAGGAGCAACCAGGCAACATCGTTATTTTCCTTATTTTTCAACAATTTCTCAAACTTTTTATATATAGAGTCGCTAAATTCCTTGCTTCTCACAAGAGGCCAGTTAGGTGAGTCAAATGTATCTATCTTTGTAATTACAACAAATAATCTGCACCAAAGGATTATCATTCCTCTTCATGCCACCAGGAGAGCCTTCAGTAACTCTAGGCTTCATTGGGTTGGAGAGCTGGCTCCAGAAACTACCAAGCCCACTAAAGAAATTCATCCTTTCAATACTGTTTCTCTAGAACCACTCCTGGTACCAAAATCTGTATTAGTCAGGGTTCTCTAAAGAAACAGAAGCAACAGGATGAATATATAGCTATATACAATTTATTGATTTGCTCACGTGACAGAGTTCAAGGAGTCCAACAGTAGCTGCATTGCACTGGAGAAGCTGAGAATCCAGGGAACTGCTCAGTCCAAAAGGCTGGATGTCTCAGTAGTCCCAATCTGGTGCTGAAGGCCTGATGGATTCCAGGAGATCTGCCAGTCTCAGTACATGGTGGAATCCGTAGGGTTGATCACAGCAGCAAAACAAACTCACCAGTGGGAGAGAGGCAAGCCACAGGAAAAAAGGGACCAGATCCCTCTGGCATGGCCTTTAATACTGCCTGCCAGCAGAAGGTAATGCCCACATTTGGGGTGGGCCATCTGTGTTGAGGTAGTCCTATTCAAAGATCCTTTTTCTCTTATTTGTTCCTTAGTCCAGTCAAGTTGACACCCAGGATTAACCATCACACCTGTGTTTCAGAAGAACTTTGGAGTGTATACTTTTGAATAGAAGTGAGACTGGTAAAGATTATGGGGACTTTTAAAGTTGGACTGAAAGCATTTTTCATTTTGTATTGTCATGAGCCTATGGAGGCCAGGAAGTGGAATGAGGTGGTTTGAATGAGAATGTCTCCCATTGGTTTCTAGTATTCAAATATTTTGTCCTCAGTTGGTGGCACTGTTTGGGGTGATCACATAAGATATGGCCATGTTGGAGGAAGTATGTCACTAGGGGCTGGCTTAGAGAGTGCAACAAGGTTGCCAGTCTTCTCTCTCTCTCTCTCTCTCTCTCTCTCTCCTTCCTGTGCTCATTGGAAGATATGAACCTCAGCTTTCTGCTCCAGTTCCTGCCACCATGTCTCCCCACCACAACGGACTCTATTCCCCTGTAACTGTCAATCTTAAACTCAAATAAACTCTTCCTTTAATAAGTTCCCTTGGTCATCGTGGTTTTATAACTGCAACAGAAGTATTACTAATACAGTAAACAATTCTTTCTTGAGCAATTTTTATAGTGGCTAAAATACAGAATGTATTCTGGTGCCTATACATAGATAGATGGATAATAAATATGACGAATCTATGGAGTCAAAAGAAAATAACAGATTTCTGACTATTGCAGAAATTCTGGTGAAACAGGAAGTGGAACTTATGCCATTGGGTTAACATGAAGAAGCCAGACATATGAAAATTAATATCACCTTTCTCAATCATGTGGAAAATGGAGGATTTCACACTTGTAGCACAGAGTGAAACAGTGGACACCAGAGACTAGGAAGGATAGAAAAAGATTATAAGAGAAAGTAGAAAATGGAGGAGGAATTACTGCATATACTTCTTTAGCATGTTAGGGAAAATGTTGGCTAAAACCAACTAAAATACATTTGAAAGTGAACAGAAACTGAGAATAGAAAATGGATAGTGTAAAATTACTATTATTTGAAGCTCTTAAATATTCATTAAACTACATTCAGAGCAATGGATTTTGCATACTTTTGAATTTCCAAAGTGTACTCTTGAAGATCCACAGAAATGGTCTTTGTTGACAATTAAACTCAGTGAGGATGACTAAGAGCTATGACACTGCCTAGGAACATGCTGTTTCCACTGTAGGCTTCATAAACTGTGCATGCAGGATGAAATAAAGTTAAAAATATACTAAATTAACTTTACTTAGTATCAGTTATCAATATTCTGAGGAAATATGAATATATCAATACACTAGCACTAGTGGTTAAATATTCTATTCTCTTGAACATAGTCACAGTCATGAAACTGTCCTGGGAGGAGGGGGGACTTCTTTCCATTGTTACTATCCTCATTAAGGCTTCAATTTCCAAAGCTTCCAATTTAAAATGAACTTGGGAAAATAAGGTCTACCTCTGCTAAGGAAAACCAGCTCAAACCTGTTCCTGGATTTTTGGCAGGGGAACACAGTCCTGGATTACAAGCTGCTCCCACTCAGCAATCACCACTAACCACAGACTCACCATGGAGTTGGGAATGAGCTGGATCTTCCTTGTTGGTCTTTTAAAAGGTCATTTATGGAGACCAAGGGATTCTGATCTTATGGGTTTGGCTAAGAAGGAAAATGGGCATGTATGACAGTTTCCAAATTACAGTTGTCTGTGTTTGCAGGAGTCCTTGTCTTGATAAAGCCTGAGATATATTCAGACATATTACAACAGAGTGTCAGGAAAAACTTCAGGCTGGAGCAGATAGAAGAGAGATAGATATCGAATTATTATATATTATCATATATATAATATTGATCATGATCAAAGATAGATATAGACTAATCTCATATTATTACAGGATTCTTTAGATATGCCAGGCTAAAGGATAATTGCTTGAGTGGGGCTTGGGGATTAGCTGTGATAATGGTAAACACTATCAGTGTGCAACCTCACTCACCTTCTCCAAAGACCTTTCCAAGGAAATTGTGTCCCTGCACTGAGAAACCTGAGTTCAGAAAACATTGCCATGTATTATTGAGTAAGAGACTCAGGGAGGAACTTTGACTTAAGCCCAGAACCTTGTCTTCAGAGGGGTCAGCACTAGCAGTGGGCACTCTGCACACATGGAACTAAGAATCAGCTGAGGAACAGATGCCAGAAGAGTGCTGTTGGCTTCCTTGACGACATGAGGCTTCCTGACTTTTAATAATTAAATTTTTTAGGCCACAGAGTCAATTATTCGTTATACTCCCTGTTCTAGTTTGTCTTCCATTGCTGTGACAAAACACTCTGACCAACATCAACTTGAGAAGGAAAGGGTTTATTCAGCTCACATCTCCTGGGTCACAATTCATCACTCAGGGAGCCCAAGGCAGGAAATCAGGGCTGGAAACTGGGGGCAGGAGCTGAAGCACAGGCCATGGAGGAATGCTGTTTACTGGCTTGCTCAACTGGCTCATGCCCAGCCTGCCTTCTTATACAGTACACAACAACCTGCCCAGGGCGGCATCACTCATTGTAGGCTGGTCCCTCCCACACTGCTCTACAATCAAGACAATACTCCACAGATGTAGCCACAGGCCAATCCAATGGAGTCTGTTCTAGTTTGTCTTCCATTGCTGTGACAAAACACTCTGACTGACACCAACTTGTGGAGGAAAGGGTTTATTTAGCTTACATCTCCTGGGTCACAGATCATCATCACTTAAGGAGCCCAAGGCAGGAACTCAGGGCAGGAACCTGGAGGCAAGAGCTGAAGTACAGGCCATGGAGGAATGCTGTTCACTGGCTTGCTTTCCTGGCTCATGCCCAGCCTGCCTTCTTATACTGTACACAACAACCTGCCCAGGGTGGCACCACTCATTGTGGGCCGGGCCCTCCCACACTGCTTGACCATCAAGACAATACTCCACAGATGTGGCCACAGGCCAATCCAATGGAGCCAATTCCCCAACTGAGGCTCCCTCAACCCAGGTGTGTCAAGTTGACACTAAAGCTATCCAGCACAGAGCCAATTCCCCAGTTGAGGCTCCCTCAACCCAGGTGTGTCAATTTGACACTAAAGTTATCCAACACACTCCCTAAATTTCCTGAATTTAAAATTTTACTTTTAATGGGAAAACATTTTCTTGCTCTTGATGGTTTGTTTTATATATGGAGCAGATATGAATTTGTGTTGCCCAAAACAAAGACCATATTGATATGTTGTTTTATGTTATCTCAGCACCATTCATGGGACAGACATCTGAGTGGACAATCGTGATATCTTCACGTAAGATATTAATCCCTAGGAGCAAGAGGTGTCTCTGAATAATTATAATGAATGCATACTTACATCTGCTCTTACGCTTCAGACAAAGTTATTGGGATTCCCTCTATAGCCAGCATGATTCTCTTTCAGCAAACTAGTAAAAACCAGTCCAAACCAGATCAGATAAGACCTAAGCTAAACCTAGCTTCCTCATCATTTGATACATTTTCTTTTCTTTAAACTTATCATAGAGAAAACCAATAAAATCCTTAAAACCCAAGTCATCTCTGGAGATGTTGGATTTCCAGTTTCTGAATCCTGCTCCCCCCTCCGCTTTTAATATTTTTTTGAAGTTTTGTGCATTTCTTACATCATTTCTCAGTTCAATCCAGACTCATTTCCACCTCCATCATGCCCCACACCATTCCTGAGTTCATGCAGTCTGCCATATATGTCCTGTATCCCTTTCTGAGTCTTTTCAAAGTTTTTCAAAGCAGAGGATTATTTTGGGGGTGAAGAACTTTAGTTAATTCAGTTCCCTTTCCCAATTCCTTTGCTGTTGTTGTTCCCTCCAATCCATATCATTTCAACACTTTTATGTATATATATATATATATATATATATATATATATATATATATGTCATACCCATATTAAAATTATGCCATCTGAAAGTAAGCTGTGTGTTATTTCCAAATAATATTTCAGGATTTACATTTATTCACTTTTAATTTTATATTACTCTAAAATATGCTTACCTACCCTCCACTCATATACCAAAATTATAAATTCTGAAAATAAGTGGTAGGTTAATTCTAGAGCCTGATAAGGGATTCATATTCAAAGAGCACAGTTGCTTTTAGATAAAGAGTAATATCATTAACTTTACTCAGTTTCTCTTATAAGTAGGTACTTGGTGCTAGCATCTGTAAATTAGGGATACCACTAGTCATTTGTTTTTCTGGGACTGTTTACAATAACATCTTCTAGTTCCATCCATTTACTTGCAAAGTTCATGTTATCATTTTTATTTACCAATGCATAGAACTCCATTGTGCAGAGGGACACTTGGGTTGATTCCAGCTCTTCACTACTGTAGAGAGCTGCAGTAAACATAGATGTGCATCCATCTCTGCAGTAGGATGTCTTGTGGGTATATACCCAGGAGTGCTGTGACTGGGTCAGATGATAGGCTCATTTTGCATATATTAAGGGTTGTGCACAATGTTTTCCACAGTGGTTGTGTGAGCTTACATTCCCACCAGCAGTAGATGAGTGTTCCCCTTTTCCCCACATTCCCTGGATTGAAAGATGTACATATTCTTAGTATTATCTTCCAGTTCATTAGACAACAATCTCTGTCCAGTATTTCATACTTTTCCCATTAAATATTAGCAGTGGAATACTAGAATTAAAAGAAAGCATCTATCTGCTTATCCCTTCTTTTTTTTCCACAGGTTTTCAATTATTTTAATTTGATAAAATGTATATCCATTAACCCCAAATTTGTTGTTATACAAATTATAAGTGAGGTGGATGTGGACTACAATTTTTTCTTTTAGAGCTGAATGTTATAGAGGTAATCTCTTATAAAAGGGGTATAGTTGCCTTCTTTAATTGACTGATATTCGAGGAACTGTGAAAGGACAATTCTCTATTCAGAGCCAAATACAATACTAAAGTCTATATAAGCTGGGTAATCTGATAAATTCTTAATGATTCATTTGATTTCATGTGTTAACTTAAATTAATTTTTTTATTTATCTCTCACTGTAAAATTGTACAGATGAAGAAAAAAAAAACAACCCTCAGTTGAGGAATTATCCATACTGGATTACCCTGTGGACATGTCTGTGAGGTACTGTGTGTATTCTTCATTGATGTAGGAGGATACCGATCACTGCCCCTTTCCCAGGCAAGTTGTCCTGAGCTGTAGAAGAAAGCTAGAATAGGGACTAAAGTGATGGGTCAGTGGTTAAGAGCACTAGCTGCTCTTGTAGTGTAGCCAGGTTTTATTCCCAGCACCCAACTGGTGGCTAACAACTGTCTGATACTCCAGTTCCTGAGGATATCATGTCCTTTTCTGACCTCCAAGAGCATTTCATGGGGTGGGTACATTTACACAATGCATGGAAAAACATGTATATACATAAAAATAATAAATATAATATATTTTAAGAAGACCCATTGTGATTCATGAGCCTTCAAGTGAGCCAGCAAACAGCATTCCTGCATGGTTTCTGCTGTCCTTCCATGGCTCTGAGTGATTCCCTTCATCTGGGTAATGTTGTGAAACAGCAGGCAAACCTGCCTTCAAGCCCCTGTGTGAAATCCTATCCTGACTTCCTTCAGAGATGTGCAGGAATCTGTAAGCTGAAAGAAATTCTTTGCTCTCCTGAGCTGCTTTTGGTCATGGCCTTTGTCACCGCAACAGAATGAAACTGGAATGTGGTTAATTTTAAATCATTTGATCATACCTTAACTCTCACATTTCAAGTTTGTGTATGTTGCAGATGTATGCTTCAATATCTCCTTCTCATCATCCAAATCTATAACAGCAAGTGTAAAGATATAAGAGATGGTTATTGCTATTGTATCCTGTAGGTATACTTGAAATATGTATTCTATTGTGGTGTGTGTGCGTGTGTGTGTGTGTGTGTGTGTGTCCAGAAAATACTCATGGAAGTCAGAGGATGAGTTGGAAAGTTGTTTCCTTCCACCTTGTGTAAGCAGGTCTCTCTGGTTTCCTGCTTTGTGTATATGCTCAAGAATTAGCTAGCAGGTGAAATCCTAGGAAATTCCATCTCCACATTTTCACAGAGGAAATGCTGTTATGACAGACATGTGTTGCCACATTAATATTTCCCACATACTATCCCGTTGAGTGAATCCAGGTTATCAGGATTGCCTATCAAGCATTTTTACCCAATTAGCAATCTTGTTGGCAAGACATTAATTATACTCTAAAGCAACTGCAGATTCCCTAAGCAACCAGATAATCGTAATTTCTCCTGCTTGTATACATTGAAGCTTTTAAAACGTTTTTATTATTTTTATCTTATGTGTATGATTATATTGCCTGATCCCAGGCTCACAACACAGACTCACCACAAAGTTATGGCTGACCTGGGTTTTCCTTGTTGCTGTTTTAAAAGATAATTTATGGAGAAGAAGCAATGCTGAGTGTGAAAATGCACACAAGTGAAAGGGACACTGGGCATGTCTGACAGTTTGCTAACCATTTTCTCCATGATTCAGGTGTTCAGTGTGAGGTGAAACTGGTGGAGTCTGGAGGAGGCTTGGTGCAGCCTGGAGGGTCCTTGAAACTCTCCTGTGCAGCCTCTGGATTCACGTTCAGCAGCATTGGGTGAGCTGGCTGCACCAGACTACAGAGAAGCAGCTGGAATGGATTGGAGAAATTTACCCAGGTGATGGTACCACAAACTATCCAGCCACAATGAAGGACAGATTCACCATGTCCGGTGACAATTCCAAGAACACCCTATACCTGCAAATGAACAATCTGAGATCACAGGACACAGCCACTTATTACTGTGCTAAACACAAGGTGAGGGGACTTCATTGTAAGCCCAGACATGAACATCCCTGCAGAGCTACTCCTGACACCCAGAAGGAGCTCATGCTGAACACAGGTTCATTTTCTATAACAGGAACAAACAGTTGGGTTCCCATCTGCATGGGCTGCCTCTCTATTCATGGTTTCACAAAGAACCCCCGCTTCCCTACTTGTGTTCAGATCTGTCTGGTTTGTGTTTGAGAATCTTGTATATTCTGTAAAAAATGTTATGACTTCATATGATCACTTGCCTAAATGTCTGGAAAACAGTTTCCTTATGCTCATCCACCACTTCTGGCTCTTACAGTCTTTCTTGTCCCTCTTCCATGATGATCTTTGAGTATTGAGAAGCAGAAGTTTCATAGATGCCATGCTTGACCATTTTCAACAAACATATTAGACCACACCAAGTGTCCTGGGGCTTTGCAGCTCAGGAGCACTTTTTTTTTTCTTCCTGAAAAGATTTTATTTAGGAGGCTTAGTGAAAGAAGTTCACACAGATTTTTCATATGATAAGTGCTCAAGCAGTGCAAACACCTAGGAATTTCCTCATCATTACGCTAAGGAAACAGTGCAGTGTGTCCAAGGCTGTGGTGACTGGTTTAGTTATAGGCTTCCGTTGTTGCATGCACAAGAAGGGCCAGAAATGTGTCAACCTCCTTCAGCATCCCAGAAGCAGTTGACCTGTAAGTCTTCCCCACTATTCCAATAGTAGTACCCCACTCCCATCCCAAGACTATGTATTGACCAAACTAAAAGAAATATGTCAACTTTTAGTGAGCAGAGTGCTTAAGGGACAAATTTGGATAAAGGTGTTCTATTCAGAGAAATGCATAACCAAGTCTCTTACACTCTGCATATTGTCCAGTTGTGTGTTTTGGATGTCTGGAGTAGGTTTAATACTACATCTATTTGTCTATTTTGAAGACTAATAGTAGCAAGACTCCCTTGTTGACTGTGGGTTTTATACACATAGATTCCTAGATATGATATCAGTGTCAAGTAGTGGGTTCCATCTTTGGAATCAGCACTTGCATCCAATATGAATCTGATTATTTATATACATTGGTGCAACTCCTTCACCAGTTGGGCATATCTTGCCAGACCAGTTATCGTAGATCACAGGATTCAAAATTGGGAAAAGTTGATTAATATTTTTCTTCAGTTAGCAAGCATAGCATCTTCTGGCACTATGAACACTACCTGATAGAGATGAAGCTTTGAGTTCAGTGCAGCTTGATTTCTCCTTGTTCTCTATCTCATGTATGTAGTGTCTTTAGCAATAGTGGCTAACAGTCAAGTTTTGTGTGGGAACCAAGAGCAGGGACAATGACCCCTGCTCAACTTCATCAATAAAGGACGTCTTCTACAGGTATTTTTAAAATTGGCTTTCTTATGGTTTCTGGTAAGGGAAATATTCACCAGTTACAGTGCAATGCCATTGAATCTTTGTTCATATTGTATATGTTTATTTCTTAAGAAGATTCCATAGTGGTAGATTTCCATATGACTTCTCTCTAAGTTCTTTATTTCTGTTTATTCCTCTCCATTCTCCACTGTCCTCTGATTCTTCACTCCCCTTAAGCCTTCTTCCTACTGAACTCACCTTTCTCAATTTATGTCACAGGATTTTTATATGCTTCCTTGAAGCCTCCCTCTTCCCTATAGTCCCTTATTAGTTTCCTGACCTCTCTAGGCTTTCTCACTGAAACATAAATATGTAAATGTTAAAACTAGCCTACACTTATGAGAGAGAACATTCAGTGCTTGTATTTCTGATGCAGTTACCTCACTCAGGGTGATTGTCTCCACTTCCTCCTATTTACTTCTGAATTGCATAATTTCAGTTTTCATAAGAGATGTATAATATACACTTTTGTAAACATGCCTTCATTATCCACTTGCCATCAATGTTGTTTCAAATTCCTGTCTATTGTGAACATAGTGATAATGAACATGGATGAACAATATCATTGTAGTAAGGTATAGATTCCTTTGAGTTTATGCTCAAAAGTGCTGTGGCTGGATCATGTGGTATATTTATTGCTATCAGTTTGAGAAATATCCACTTCTATAAAGATCATCCCAGTTTGTATTCTTATCAGCAGTGAATGAGTTCTCCTTTCCCTGCATCTTCAACAGCATCTCTGTTTATTTGATTTTGGGATATTAGCCATTATTTTTGTTTTTATTTATTTATTTATTTATTTATTTATTTATTTATTTTGGTCTTTTTAAAAATTTATTTATTTATACATATATTTTTTATCAAATCTAGACCCATGTATCCCTATCCCCCCACCCCTCCAGAGCTCATGCATTCTGCCAAACATGCTATTCATCTCTTTCTCAGTCTTTCTCAATATTCTCCATGGGCAAGTTGACTGTTTTGAGCAGAAGTTCACTGTTTCAGTCAGTTCTTTCATGCAGTCCTTTCTGTGATTGTTGTTGTTGTTGTTTCCAATATGCATCACTCCCAACTGCTTTGGACAAAAGCTCAAGGGGCCATGCACAGGACATACTTACAACTGGGTAATTGGCGCTAGCATCCACAGATGAGGGATACCATTCGTCATTTCTTTTTCTGGGACTGTGTTACTTCACTCAGCATGATGTCCTCTAGCTCCAGCCATTTTCCTCCAAAGCTCATGATGTCATCTTTCTTTACTGCTACATAGAACTCCATTGTGTAGATGTACCACATTTTCTCTATCCACTCATCAGTTGAGGGGCATTTGGGTTGGTTCCAGCTCTTTGGATATTAGCCATTCTTACAGAGATAAAATTAAATCTCAAAGACATTTTAATTTTGATTTTCCTAATGCTGAAGATGTTTAACTGAAAACAAATCCCAGCCAATTGTTTTTCATCATTTGAGAAATCTCTGTTTTGTTCCTTGCCCCAATTTTTAATTACATTGTTTATAATTTATTTAGTTTTTGTTTAGCTTATTTAAATTATTTGTATATTTCTGGATACAAACCCTCTGCCAGAAGTATCAGTAGTAAAGATTTTTCTAGTAAGTTGCCTCTTCACTCAAATAAATTACCCTTTGCCCTACAGAGATTTTGTAGTTTCAGGAGGTGAGATTTGTTCATTGTTGGACATAATGCCTGTGCAATATGGGGGTTCTGTGCAGAAAATAGCTTTCCTGACCTAGCTTTATTCTCTAACATTTTCAGGATAGCAGGTCTTATATTGAGTAAGCTCATTGAGAAAGCAGGTCTTATATTGAGTAAGCTCATTGAGAAAGCTAAGCTTTCTGCAGAGAGAGATTGAGATTACTTTTCATTTTTCTACATGTAGCTACCCAGTTTGACCACCAATATTTGTTGAACAGGGTGTCTTTTCTCCAGTGAGTGTTTATTTTTGACCCCTTTGTCAGAAGTGGCTATAAGTGCTACAACTTATATATAGGTCCTGAATTATTTTCCACTTATCAGTATGTTAAATTTTATGCTAGTACTAGGTGTTTTCTTTTTTATTATTATTATAGGCATATGAGTATTGCCTGAATGTATTTAAGTCCAGCCATGTTGTACAATGCCTGCAAAGGTCAGAAGAGGGCATCAGATCCTCTGGAACCAGAAAACGGAGTTGCAGACAGTTGTTAGCTGTGATGTGGGAGCTGGAAACTGAACCCAGGTCCTCTGCAAAAACACTCAGTGCTCTTGACTGCTCCTCCATCTCTCCAGGTCTCACTGTGGTTTTATGACTATAATTCCATAATACTGTTTGAGATTAGGGATGGTGATGCCTCCAGCATTTATTTCACTGTTCAGTACTGTTTGTGCTGTCCAGGAATTTTTTGATTCCATATGAAATTTGACATTGCATTTTCAAATACTTTGAATGATATGTTTGGAATTTTAGAGGGTAGTTCATTGGACCTGTAGATTATTCATGGTTGGATGACTATTTCCTTTTTTGTTTGTTTGTTTGTTTTTGAGACAGGGTCTCCCTATAGCCCCAGCTGGCCCAGAACTCACTCTGTAGACCAAGCTGGCCTTGAACTCATAGAGATCCACCTGCCTCTTGCCTCCCAAATGCTAGGATTGAAGGCATGCTCTACCATGCCTGTGTTAGAGGCAGTTCTTAGCCACCATGTGGGTGCTGGGAATTGAACCCGTGTCCTCTGGAAGAGCAATATGGGGGTTCATGCTCTTAACTGCTGAGCCATCTCTCCAGGCCCTGGATGACTATTTTCACAATATTAATCCTACCTGAACCATGATCTTAGGAGAGCTTTCAATATTCTGGTATTTTCTAATTCTTTCTGCATTGTTTTTAAATTTTATTAAACAGATATTTTCCTTCCTTTGGTACATTTATGCTAAGATATTTTATGTTTTTTGAGGCTACTGTGAATGGAATTTTTTCCTGATTTCTGTCTCAGTATATTTGCTGTTCATATAAGGCTACTGACTTTGTGAGTTAATTTCATACCCTGCTATTTTGATGAATATGTTTATCAGCTCTAAGAATTCTCTTCTGAGTTTTAAGATTGCTGTACATAAACATTCAAATTATTATTGTACAGGAATGGAAAGAATGATTTTTACTGTCTCATTGCTGGCTTTAATGGGAATTTCTGAATTTTACTCTGTTTTATATCATCTGTAAACAAACTGTCATTATAAAAGCTTTATTACTTTGTGGTTTGCTAGGATATAGGATGCTATGTAAATTTTCTTGAATTTTTTGAGACTTGTTTTCTTGTCCTAATATGATCGACTTGGGAGAAAGTTCCACAGACTGCTGAGATAGAAGTATATTCTTTGAATTTTGCACAGAATAATCTATAAATATTTGAGATATGATGTCAATTAATTGGAGGGTTTCTCTGTTTATTTCTTGTCTGAATGACTTTTAAACCTGGGACAACATAGTACCAAGTCACCCACTATTACTGGGTGGGAGTCAGTCTTTGATTTTTAATCTAAGAGTGTCTCTTCTATGAGATTGGATGACTGTGTTTGCTGAATATGTTTAAGTTTGCAGTATCTTCTCAGTAGACTTTGCATGTAATAAGAATTAAATGTCCTTCTCAGTCTCTTAGTTTGAATTCTACTTTGTCAGATATTAGATACCCATACATTCTTCATTCTTTGTTAAATTTTCTCAGAATATCTTCTTCCATTAGTTTACCCTAAGGAGTTATAATCATTGGTGGTTGGATGTGTTTTTGAAGTAAGCAAAAAATGAATCCTGTTTTCTAATCCATTCATTTAGTTTACACATTTAATTGAGGAATTTACACCATTAGTATTGAGAGTTAATTTTGAGCAATATTTATTAATTCAATTTTAAGGTAGTCTTGCTTTCTGTGACCTCATTTAGTTAACTTTTCTGTAATAGTTTAGGTGTTACTAATGATCTAATGGATGTGTTCTGCCCTCCCTGAAGATTGAAATATTCATTTTAGTATTCTGTGTAGACATGGCTAGTGTCATAATTTCCTTAACTTTGTTTATATCATGGAAGGATTTTCTTTCTTCTATTACAACTTATAGCACTGCTGGGTTTGTAGCTGTTATCTTTAGGTGTAATACATTCTCCCTTATTTGTGGATCTTTGTGCCAATCCAGTATATGTCACTATTAAGTTATAAAAAAAGCACAAAACCCCAATAAAAGGCACATGAGGCTTAGGTCACTCCAGGAACATACTTCCATGTGGGACTGCCAGCATGAGCCGCCTGCAGACACGTGATGGGACAGACAGAATGGCAGGGGACAGAGAGGCAGAGAGAGACAGAGAGGGACAGAGAGAGCAGGGGGAGAGAGAGAGAGAGAGAGAGAGAGAGAGAGAGAGAGAGAGCGCTATGGTGGCTGGGGTCCACCCTTTATACCCATGGGGCAGGGACTCAGGTAAGTGGGCATCTGGGAAGACTGGACCTAACATTCCAGCCTTTTGCTTATGTTAAGAAAATGGGACAAGGACATTGTCAGGGATTGATCAGGGAGGAGCTCTCTAGTACACAGGGGCACAGATACAGACAGGCAGAGACACACAGATGACTGAGCTCCTCTACAAGACACACCTCACTGTGACACTTTTTATTTTCACATTCTTACAAAGGAGAAAAACATTGGTATAGAAATGGCATCTTCTGAAGATGCAATTAAAATGTACTAAGTGAAGCATGGTGAGTCAATTCTCTTTAATTATTTTTATTTCTAATGATGTGTACGCCTATATATCTGTTTGGGTACATGCAGGTGAGTGATGGTTCCTGTGGAAGACAGAGATATCAGATTCACATGGAGCTTTATATACATGCAGTTGTGAGACACCATGTCTGGGTATTGGGAAACTAAAGACAATTCTCTACAAAAGTAGTGAGTGCTCTTAACTACTGAACCAGCTTTCCAATACTGTGTGATAAATTATTAACTGACAAAATGTGCAATCTGAGCTAACATGCTCTCTAAAATTCTATACTTGTCATCAGATCCCTGAAGTCTGTCTGTCTGTCTGTCTGTGTTCTGAATTCTCCCAGGGTTCCAATCACAGACCTTGCTTTATAGCAGGAAGTCATGAAAAGAAGACGTCTCTATAATCATGAAAACTAGCCCAGCTCTGACCATGCAGCTGTGGTAGAGGAGCCCAGCCCTTCAGTCCAGGTGCTCCCATTCAGTGACCAGCACTGAACAGAGAGTCACCATGGAGTCTGGACTGAGCTGTCTTTTCCTTGTTACTCTTTTATAAGGTAGTTTATGGAGAAGAAGAAATACTGTGTGAGTGGACATGAGTAAGAGGGACAGTGGACATGTGTGACAGTTTTATGACCAGGATTTTCTGTTTGCAGCTGCCCACTGTGAAGTACAGCTTGTGGAGTATGAGGGAGGCTTGGTGCAACCCGGGGGATCCCTGAGACTCTCGTGTGCAGCCTCTCGATTTACCTTCAGACACTGCACCATGCATTCACGGCATCCACCAGTCTCCAAAAAAGTGTCTGTCTCATACATTATTAATAGTGGTAGCTACATAGACTATGGCAACTCTGTGAAGGGCCAATTCACCATTTCCAGAGACAGTGACAAGAACACCCTGTACCTGAGCATGAGGAGTCTGAGATCTGAGGACACAGCCACGAATTACTGTGCAGGAAACAGTGATGGAAGTTTACTGTGAAGTCACACAAAAACCTCCCTGCAGGGTGCTCATGACCAGCATGGGGCGTAGAGAACACAGAGCTCAGATCATACAGCAGCAGGTGCACAGTCATATAGTGATGGACTCTTGATGTCACTGAGCTGTGTCTGCTCTGTGTCTCCTCATCACAGCATGGATTTTCAGAGCTTCTATTTACAGACGGGATGTGCAGCATTCTTTGTAGTGTCCACATATTGCTTTGTGTTCTGTGTTATTTGTAATTGATATGTTTCTGTGTGTTTATTAATTGGGATTTTTGCATGCATGACTGTGTAGATTTGTGAACATGTTGAAATCTGATGTCTCCATCAATGTGCACCTTTCAGAGTATGCTACCTAGACTCAGGAGAACCTCAGTAGGTTTCCATGATTAAAGTACTATTTGTCATTCACTTGAAACAACCAAAAATAGGGCAGGTCAGGCACCCATGAAACTCTATGACATTCACTTTCTCCATCAACATCACAGAAGCATGAACAGGAGACACGCGTTGACCAGCTCTCATGATGATAATGTCGGGGGGAATACTGATCCTGGCCAGGCTTTGGCACTGTGATCTTAAGCTCATGTGGCTAGTGACAGCAGCTGAGCTTCAGACAGCTGTGAGTACCTCAGGGATTCCTATCCAGGCTAGACTCCCTTTCTGTTTTATTTTGTTTGGTTATTCTCATGTTATTCCACTGAATGCGATGTGTGCAAGGAATGTCCTTCTCACATGCTGATCCCTTCTCTCTCCTCCAGGCCTTTTCATTTAGCTCTCATTTTCACTGACTCAACAGCACCCAGCAAACATGGTCTGTGATCCATGTGGTAGAATCTGAGTCAGAGGTTTTTAATCTGAAGCTCAGATGTGCTCATGGGGCTATTGCAGTACCAAAGGGAAGAACAATGAATGCATCCATCCCCATATTATTGTTTGGATTCTGTGTGGATGCACTGGGAAGAGCATGTGGACATTTTGCTGGATAGCTTTAGTGTCAACATGACACATCTGGGTTGTAGGAGTTGCAGTTTGGGTCTTGTCTCCATTGGACTGGCCTGTAGCTAATAAAAGCATAAACAAGTTCAACATCCTTAGTAACTTGGAAAACGCAAATCAAAACTATTTTTAATCTAAAAACAGTTAGAATTGATACTATTAAGGGAATTAATGACAGGAAATCCCAATGACACCATCCTGTATTGATGACATTGTGTACTAGGCAACAACTGAGAAAATCTCTATGGAGAAGTCACAAAACCCTGAAAACAATCAACCATATGACCTCAGTGTACGATTCCTTAGCATATACCCAAGCAATTCCCCCTACTACAGAGATTTGTACACCCATGTTTGTTACCCCGTTCAAAATAACTAAGAAATGGAAACAACCTAAATGTCCCTAAGATGATGAATGAATAATGACATTGTGGTACATTTACCCAATGGAGTTCCATTTATTACTAAAATAAAATGAAATAATTTGCAGGTAAATGGATAGAACTCTGAACTGTTAAACTAAGTGAAGTAACACAGACTCGGAAGAACAAGCAATCTCATTCGTGGACCTTATATCCAAATGTTTGCATGGTTATATAGCTAGATATAATTTGAGAAGCCACAAAAATGGAAGGGAACCACGGAGATGAAAAGGAAGAAGGAGATCAAGAAAGGTGGACAGTAGGAGATGGGGTTTATTAAAAGGGAATGGGGGGGGGAGAAGAGATATTTTTACTTGGAAGGACTAGTGAGAGTTATACAGGGGTAGTGTGAGATGAAAGATAAATAATGTTTAGAAGCTGTGAAAAATGTGACGGAAATTAATTTATTTAATGGACTACTGAAAATACACACACATCAGTATACAAGTGTGTGTATGTGTTTGTGTGTGTACATGAACTTTATGCAAAGAAGTGCCAAACCTGTGGGTTATGCTAAGGGTAGTCCAGGACATCTCATATATAACACATTTGATTTCCAGAGTCCGTATTTGCCTCAAAGAAGTCGAAGGCAAGAAACTATTACTGAAGTCAGGACCTTTTTCCTGCAGGAAAATTAGATCCCATGGTGGAGTCTGTCTCTCCAGAAATTATGGATTATTAAATGAACATCATAGTGCCAGTTATGGGATACCTCTTATGAGTTGTGGGTCAGGAAGATAACAGAGGTTCCCCACACAATGCAGATGATGCCACTGTCTTTGGTTACACATTATTACCACATGGTAAGAACCTATTCCTGCAGATGCTACACACTTCAGCAGCAAGACACACACAAGAAATGAGTCTCACGGTACCCTGCAAGCCTTCTCCCACTCACTAGCTTTTGTCATGCTGAAAGGCATTGTGCAGGCTGCTGGTGAACAGAAGACATCATTTTTTTTTTTCTAGCAGTGGAAGCTGCGTGGTGCAGGACTGCCCAGCCTGGAAGAAGAATGTGCCCATTGGCCCAGGAGTGACAAGACAGTTATGGGGTAAATACTTGGGTTTTGACTGGCCGATAGCCTGGGTCAGAAAGTCATGCCTGGTACTACAAGCCTAGAGGAGGCTCAGGGACAGGGAAGTCATGAGCTCTAAGGTAGAACCTGCACTTGTAACTTTGCTAAATAGCCATCCTGCCAATATGCCTTCTAAGTACTTATGTTTACAGCAGTAGAACCAGGGTGCCCTCAGCCTTGGTACAGAAGCTTCTTTTAGCAGTGGACAACACTCAATGGAGAATGTCCAGCTGGGAACAGTACTATGAATAAGAGACTGAGTGTTCAGCCACATCCATGGCTTCTGAATTATCCCGACACACTTTCCAAGACTCAGGAATGTAACAAAGAAGAACAAGAGAATGTCAGAGGCATGGACAGGGAGGAGTGCTGGGAAAGTCTCTTCAGAACACACATGGCTGTGTGGGCAAGGAAATGGGGAGAACGTGAAGGGAGGGATGAGCTACCTTGGTTCTATTCAGGGGGGCTGCAGAGCTCTGGTTTGGGCAACAGGTAACTAGAGGTGTAAAATTTTGCTCAATGCCTCAAGGGAAGGGGCCTGGAACTTTGCAGAGATAGGGCGAAGCAAGAATCATTGTAATATCCCGAATTTTCCTGCTACAGATAACTCTGAATGCCCACAGAGTTTTCAGATAACTGGAGATCTTCCGGGACAGGTCTTACAAGTTCTCGCTTCAAGCCACACACAAAGCTTCATTCCCACACAAGGCCATATGGAAATAGAATCCTACAAGTCCCTGGGGAAGAGCTGATATGAATCTACAACAATGGATTCAACATGCATAAGAAAATGTAAATTCAGGCAGACAAAAACCCAGAATGAGAAAATGTGCAGCGGACCCCAATCTTAGCATAAGAAATATTGTGAGCTATTTACTATTGAATTACAAAGAGCTGATCTTAAAGCAATGGGCACCGGATAGGCTGAGTAGACCCTCAGTGGATGAACGTGGAATGACGAATATCCAGGGACATGAACTTGATATAATAGAACTTAACAAAGATGACACAGTGTAGGAATTTCAGTGGATGGACTGGGGGAAGTTGTCAATGCAAAAGAAGGTATAAATGTAATAAATGTAATTAAGATTGATTGAGATCTTTCTGAAATACACAAAAATTCAATAAAAATTTAAAAAGAATTATTCATTATCATAAAAATAGAAGATTCAAAGGGAATCAATATAATTGAGGGGAAAATCCCCAAAATCTTACTAAATCAAAGATTCCCATGATAATTATAATCATAACATTATAGACTGGTTGACATTTCTGCTCTGCTGTTGATGATTCATATCTTATTTCCTAAAAAAAAAACCTGTTAATTTCTTTCATTTTGTTTAAATCAGATTATTAGTATGCTTAATGTCCAGTTATTTGAAAGCATTAAATACTATAATAAAAACAGTGAATTATCAAAAAAGAGAAGCTTCAATGCCTGAAAATTATTATAAAATAGGAGAAAACATCCAACAAATTAGTAAATCATTCATTCTCATAATGGTTGTAATTATAACATTAGGAAGCTGGTGAGATGGGTCAGATGTGTACCAAGCTTAAGAATCTGAGTTTGATCCTCACAATGCTCATGGTCAAGTACTCATTCTCCTGTTTCCAAGGGTGGGATCACCCTGATGGTTGAAGGTAGAATAGGATGACCTCAGCATGCTACAGATTTCATATGTTATCTCATAGACTATGACTGTCAACACTACCCTGAGATCTCTGACATCCACTCTGAGAACTGTCTTCTTGGAGGAGTTCAGCCCCACCCTGCTATGTAACAGGAGAATATGCAAATAAGGTCTCCATGTGCTCATGAAAACCAGTCCAGCTCTGATCCTGTAGCTCTGGCAGAGGAGCTCAGTCCTGCAATCCCAAGTGTACCCATTCAGTGACCAGCACTGAACACAAACTCATCATGGATTTGAGGCTGAGTTGGCTTTTTCTTGTTGCTCTATTACCAGGTAATTTGTGGAGAACAAGAGATACTGCATGTAAGACCAGACATGGGTGAGAGGGACAGTGTCCATTTGTGCCAGATTCCTGACCTGGATTTTCTGTTTGCAGGTGTCCAATGTGAGGTGCAGCTGCTGGAGTCTGGCGGAGGCTTGGTGAAGTCTGGGGGGACCCTGAAACTCTCCTGTGTAACCTCTGGATTTACCTTCAGTAATTACTACATGACCTGGGTTCGCTAGGCTCCAGGGAAGGGGCTGGAGTGGGTTTCAGGCATTAGTAATAGTAATAGTAAATACTATGCGGACTCAGTGAAGGACAGATTCACCATCTCCAGAGACAATGCCCAGAACACTCTGCACCTGGATATGAATAGCCTCAGAACAGATGACACTGCCATCTATTACTGTGTAAGAAACACAGTAAGTAAATGCTACTGTGAGCTCACACACAAACCTCCCTGCAGGATGTTCAAGACCAGTAGGGGGCGCTGATCACACACTGAGCTCAGCTTTACCCCAGAACAAGAGAATGAAAGGCAGGTCTCCTCTGGGTCTCAGCTGCCTAAACATATCAGAAACTAGTTTTCCCAGGGCCTGTGTGTATACTTAGGATGTAGTCAATTTTTAAGTTTCTAAATACGAATCGTGCCTTCTTTTTTGATATATTTAAGTGAGGATGCACTGTCATCAGGGCAAGCTTCAGAGTCTAACACAGGCAACAAGTGACTCTACCCTGGGAACCAGGATAGGATCTGAGGACACTCAGAGACCCTAGAAAGTATGTTCCCCTCAGACTCACGAAACTGCCTCAGTGGGGTCCCAGGACGGAGGAGTGTTTGAGATTTAGTCTGGATCTAACAGCATGTCAGGCACGGTTACTGATCCATGAACCCTAAAGACCTTCACTCTCACTAACTAGTATCTCCACATAGCAAGGCTCAGGAAGACAGGGAAGAGCAGAAGGATGTGGTGTGTCACAGCATTTCAACATCACAGGAGGTGGAGTTCAGGAGTTTCCACCCCTCCTTACAGGTTACTGACAGTAAACAAGGCAGGGGAGGGCTTTGACTCTATTCAGTACTGTAGTCACTTGTAAGCTGCTGGTGCTACAGGAAATGTCCTCCCACTTATGAGCAGTGCTCATCAAACTCTATGTGACACACAAGACACACATGAAAGTAGGAGGGAGAAGTGGGAAGAGAATCAGGATTTCAGTGGTAGAGACAGGAGATGAGAGAAGGTTATGGGGTGGAAACTACCATAACATTACATACATGTAAGAAACTGCCATATAATAAAATACATACATTTAATAAATTACTTTATGACACAGATATGTGTGTTGATTTGTGCTATATTCACAATAGACAGGAAATGGAAACCACCAAGATGTCTCTCAACCTATGGTACAAGTGGATTAAGAAAACAGTACATTTCTATAATGGAATAGTATATATCTGTTAATAAAAAGGGGTAAAATTATGAAATTTGCCATAAAATGGAGCTGGACAAAATGATTGTGGGGTTGTCCAGACACAAAGAAAAAGAACAAGTACTCTGTCATTTTGGATGGTAGCTTTGAATCTTCAGATATGCAAATTACTTTTGAAATAGCCATAGAGGCCAGAGAATTACTTATTGGCCAGTGGGAGTGGCTAGAAGAGAGGAGAGACAGAACGTGGTTGTACAGGGGTAGGGAATCATGGATGCCAAAGATTTAAATTGGCAGTAGCTGGAAAACAAGTCAGAGGAGGAAGTACAGAGAAGAATGAAGAACATTAAAGTCCTGTAAAACTGTGAAATGGAAACTCATGACTGAAGGACTAAAATATATGCATATGAATATGTCCATAAATATGTAATGCATATATATGTAGAAGAGATGAGAGAGAGAGAGAGAGAGAGAGAGAGAGAGAGAGAGAGAGAGAGAGAGATTTAATGGAGTTTCTTATAATGGGCACCAGTGCTCCTATTTGATATCATAGTCTAACGAATGAAAAGTCCATTGCCAGGACTGGGCTACTTCTTTGGAGTTGTTGACCTCTGAGCCATATACTCTTTTGGATATCTCAGGCTATTGTCATTGCTCTTGGTGACCCTCTAGAACTTGGCAGTCATACTCTGTTGCTGAAAACACCACATACTTTAATCATAGAAAATGGAGAACTCAAGCCACTACTAACCTGTCCACTTTCATCCATTTCATCCATGCTGCTCTTATTTTATAGTGCTTGAAGGTGCTACACAGGACACCAGAAGACAAACGTAATCATTTGTCAAACCCAGCTGCGAACCCAGATATTGCAATAATCTCATACCTTTGCAATTTGTGTGTTATATGCCCAAATGCATTTTAAGATTTATTGCTGTTTCTCAGTAGAATTAAAGGCATAGAAACCATATGGGTTTCAAATTGAATCTGAAGATTGATTTTTGCAGGAGGGCTATGTTCACAATATTATCCCCACACTTTCAGGAGCAGGAGAGGCTTCCTTCATCTGGGTTGGTTCTTCAATTACATTCTTCAGAGATGTAATGCTTTGTTATAAGTATCTTACTTCATTGATTGCATTAATTCCAAGATATGCTAATTTTTAGGATATGGTGAATGAGATTTTTTCAATGTGTCTTTTTAATTTGTTTTTCTTTTGTTGATGTTTTATTATTTGTTTGATTTCTTGGGCGATATGATTCTTCCCTGTATTTAGGAAAGCTATTTATTTTTTGGTGTTAATTTTGTATATTGCTATTTTGTTGAAATATTTATCAGGTGCAGGATACTTATTCTTTTTTAAAAATTTTTATTTATTTCCATATGTGTATGAATGTACTGTCTGCATGCAAGTTTGTGCACCCGTGTCGTGCAGTGCCGCGGATGTCAGAAGAGGGTGTTGGATTCCCCTGAAACTGGAGTTCTCCTGGAATTGGCGTTTCAGACGGTTCTCAGCCGCCATGTGGGTGCTGGGGATCGAACCCGGGTCCTCTGTAAGAGCGGTCAGTGCTCTTAACCGCTAGGCCATCTCTCCAGCCCCAGGATACTTATTCTTGATGGAGACTAAGGGTGTTTCATGTATAGAAATCTATGATCTGAAAATGAGGATACTTTTGGTTCTTTCCTCTTTTGTTTGCATTCCTTTTTTTTTTCCCTTAATGTGGTTTGTTGATCTAAATATTTATTTGCAGGTACTAGGAAACAGAACTTACTTTATCCAGTCCATGATGTTCTTAATGTAGGCGTGCCTTGGATCTCAGGGCTTCAGAGTACAGGAAAGTCAGGAATCTCACAGTGACAATGTGACAAGTTCCTAGGGGGATATGATTCATATAGGAGAGATGAGAATCAATAAAGAAAAGAGGAGCAGTGTTGAGATCGTCCCAGAGGAGACAAGACTGAGATTCTGAGTACAGGGGAGGATTGGACCACGGCCAGGGAAGGGAGAAGTGGATGCAGGAAGGTAGATCTAGGCTCAGGGATGTGACATCAGCTCTTGATCAGCTTGCAGCATCCTCTGACCCCAGCTTCTCTCTAATCAATAATGAAAATCACCATAGCTCAAGAGAAGACATTCCTCACAAGGAACATATGAAACATAGGTGATCTGACATCAGTCTCTCCCCATGTATATGAAAAATGGACATGAGATTGTCTTTCTTTACTGCTGCATAGAATTCCATTGTGTACATGTACCACATTTTCTCTATCCAGAGAAAGTAGAGTGTTTTGCTTCTCATCCACCTGTGCCCCTTTTCTAATCCTAGGGAACAATCTGTGGAAGAGAGGGCATTATAGAATGTAAGGGCTTCGATTGGGGTTAATGGTGAAACTACAATAATATAGACTGGACACTCATTTGATCAACTTGATTGAACATACAAGCCCCCCCTTCTGGATGGTGGGACCCATGAGCTGTGTGGGTCTGGGCACAACTGCTTGCAAATTGGTTTTACATGAAGGATGCTTGTACTCACAAATTATCACCTATTGTTAAAAAAATGAAAACAAAACAAAACAAAAAAGCAGAGAAAGATGCAGAAAACTTATGGCAGAATGCACGATCTGCGATGGGTAGGGGTGGGGGGGGAAGGGAAGGGGATATATGCCTGAACTGAATTGGAAAATGATGTATGAAACACACAAAGCATCAATAAAAACACATTAAAAAAAAAAAGAAAAATGGACATGTAAACTAGTGTCAGGCTCCTGATCAAATTCTGATCTTCCCTGTGGTAGCTCACAGCTCTTTGTAGAGTCAATTCTGAAATGCCAGGAAAGGCATTCTTTGAGACTACGACAAGACTGCTGGTTGTTGTTGTTGTTGTTGTTGTTTCTGGGATAGGATGTATCTCCCTAAGGTAAGCATCTCCAAAGATAATCATGGGCTTCAGGGATGATTTTGAATATAGGTCATTGACAGGAACTGATTAGCTTTTTCCCCAGGAATCCTGTCTCAGAAACAGCTGCCAGAGTCACGACTTGCCATATGAAGACCTCATGGACACTCTAACTCACCTTCACTGTCACCTGTATCATGTGTAGGCTATCTGCTGGAACTGGTTTCATCATCCACAGGAAAATGACTGGAATGGAAGTTGTGCACACATTAGGAATGCACCTTGCTCAACAAACAGGTCCTCAAAGCCAAGCCACCATTTCTAAAGCACATCCAAGGACAGATTTCTCTGTAGCTGAGCTCTGTAAAAAAATGAAGAGACAGCTGTATGCTACTGTGCCACACAGTGAGGGAACCTCAGGGTAAGAGCAGGTACCAACCTCCTTCTTTGGACACACAGTACCCACAGGAAGAGGTGGTGATGCTCTAACTCACATTCATCTCTAGCAAATGCATAGATCAGGACCTGAAAATGCCTAGGAGCTCTTGCCTGGTGTCCATCCAACACTGCCTGGACATACGTAGTAATTCTACAGGTACACCATATCTCATACCTTCTCAGTCTTTTTTGTTTCCTAAAGTCAGGCTTTGTTGGCATTCCTATTTTATAGTAGGCTCCACCAATATGTGTCTATATAGAGCCTTTGTTTACACTGTAATTTATTACATAGTGGAATTTCTTGCCAGGGGTGTAAAAGTCTGGGCAGTATGGTCCTCTTCTGGCCCAGATTGACCTCATGTCCTCCGGTTTCACTAGTCTGTACCAGGATGCTAGGGCCCAGAATGAGTTACTTTAGAATAAAGTGGAATTCAGGAGTTTCTGAGTTGGCAACTTTGCCCAGACAGGGAAATCTTCTACTAAAACAGAGCTCATTACAGCTCTGTCATTGGAAAACCTGATGGGATACAGCTGCCAATCTCTAAATTCCTCTGCTCAGTGGGAAAACCATCCTGGGGTAGTTTCCATTTGATTTAATACCTATCCCTCTTGCTACTTAGTATATTCCTCCTAGTTAGTGTCCAGTGTAGCTAGAACCTAAGTGCATTATGTTATTACTAAACTGCTTTACTTGCTTTTACAAGGATTTATGTACACACTTAATGGTTAACTGCCTTTCTACAAGGTTGTTAATTCACCCTAGGCTTATTTATGAAGTTCTTTACTCTACCTCCTTTATGTGAAGCACATTCCTTAGTATCCTGGCCTTTTTCATGCCATTTTTGAGATCTCTGTTTTCCCTTATATAAGCTTGTAACAAGAGCAATAAATTGAGACTTGCTTGAGACTTACACAGGACTTGCATGATGCTTGTTTAAAAAAGGCCTTGCAGAAATGTCAAGTCTCTCTGAGGCATGCCCTAGCAGCCTTCTGCACCACTCACTGCCATGACTCACATGGGCAAGGCATGGGTCATTGTGGACACTAGGTTCCAGCACCAGGCCTTACTCTTCCACACCCTTCCTCTATTAATCTCTGTAATGTTGTGTTTTTTTTCAAATACTATGTGAACTGATTGCATAGGATTTTGACCATGTTGCTAGACAGTTTTCATTTTCACATCTAGGAATGATACTATTGAACAGCCATCTGATTTTAGAAACTCTCATGGTGACAGACATCTGAGAATATCCAAAGTAGCTATTTGATTCTAAGTCTTAATAGAGGTGGGGTGCACAAATACTGAAATAAAGGCCTAAAACTTATTTTACTACATAGAAGTTTGTTACCTCAGAATGAATTTATTTTATTATATTATTATTTTTATATTATGCATATGATAAATTGTCTATGTGTAGGTAGGTACATCTGTGTAATGCAAAGTGTGAGTAAGTCAGAAGAGGGCATCAGATTCCCCTGGAACTGGAGGTATAGATGGTTATTACTTGCTATGTGGGTACTGGGAATTGAACTCTAGTCCTCTGCAAAAGCATCCATTGTTCTTATCCATTGAGCCCTCTCTCCAACCACAAATGAAAGTTTTTATGTAAGATAGCACTTGATGAAGGTAGAACACATACTGAAAATCACACACACACACACACACACACAGGTCACACAAGATCATTTTCTTGATGGATATAGGGAAGAAAAAAATAACAGCAATGGTCTTTTTTCCAAACAACCTGCCATGAGCCAACTTGAGTCTAGTATAAAACAAAAACACAATGGACCAGAGGTAGTAGTTGGTAAGCTAGTTATGCCCCTAACTTCTGTCAGTCTACACCCCCACACTGGAACACAAACTTTAGAGATGAAAATC
Source organism: Rhizomys pruinosus (assembly GCA_009823505.1). Taxonomy (NCBI): domain Eukaryota; kingdom Metazoa; phylum Chordata; class Mammalia; order Rodentia; family Spalacidae; genus Rhizomys; species Rhizomys pruinosus. The sequence continues at coordinate 1,118,239 of VZQC01005679.1, read as the reverse complement.
ATGAACAGCTGCAGTAGCCCAGAATGGGTTAATTCAAAATAGTATGGAATTCAGGAAATTTTGAGTTAGGAACTCAGTTCAGGCATGGAAATGGCCTACAAAAACAGAGCTCATTTACAGCCCTGTCACTGGAAAACCAGATTGAGATGCAGTGAATAAGTCATAAATTCCTCTGTGTCATGAGAAAACCATCCTGGGGCAGTCTCCATTTGGTTCATGTTATTACCAGACTGTCTTCTTTGTTTTTACCAGGATTTATGTATGCTCTTAGTGGTTAATTGCCTTGCCCCCAAGTTGCTAATTCACCTAAGTCTTATCTCTTGCAATTATCGACCCCCATTTCCCATTTGAAACACATTCCTTAGAATCTCAGCCCTTTTCACTAGCTTTCTGAGAGCCATGTGTTCTCCCTATATAAACTTGGAACAAAGGCAAGATAGTGAGATTTGCCATAAGTAACAGTTGATGAACTTTGCCCAAGAGAAATTTAGAGTATCTAGGAATGAAACTTTTCCTGGCTCAAGGCAGGACCTCTGAGAATTATCTGATATCTTTCTGTAGCTCCGGAAGGCCAGGATATTACATTTTTTTTCTCACTTCACCTATCTCTAAAAAGTTCAGAATTGGATAGCCCCTTCACTTGAGGCATTGAGCAAAAACGTCACCTCTAGTTTACCTGTTGCACAAACAGGAGCTCTGCAGCCCCTCAACTAGAGCCAAGGTGGCTTGCCCCTCCTTTCTGCCTGCCCCCCACTTCCTTGCCCAGAGCACAGTAACTTTTGGTATATAAGCACACTTTTGGCATGAATAAAGAGAGAGTATTCTCCCAGAACTTGCCCTCTGAGCCCATGTCTCTATGTCTGTTTTGCCTTACCTTGTCTTTCTATTATGTCGGGAAATCTCCCCACGGTCCCCTTCCCTCTCCTTGCCATAGCTAAGCCGAGAGATTGTCTCCCTGCAGACAGGGGACAGCCTTTGAAGCTTTCAGGTAAAGAAGAACATCATGTGGATATCGGTCATGCATGTATAAAGGACTATTCAGATGACAGTAAACTCCTACAAGAGTAGAGAGTTCATGGTGTAGAAAGATTTTCCCATAGAATAAAGAGATTTTAATTAAAACTAAGACTGGACTTTGATGCTTGCTTAAAGAAATCTTATAAAAAAGAGAGACCTTCAGGACCTGCCTTAGCAGATCTCCCAGATGCTCTTTCTGTGATTCATGAGAAGCGAGGAGTGGGCCTGGGACACTCCACCCCCACAAACAGCCAAATTTGCCTAATGCTCTGCTGATGTGCCATGTTCATGTCTAAGGAAGTTGGAAATAACAAAAAATGGATTTCACATCACACGGGGTACAATATCATTGCCAGAAGGACTGGAGATAATTCTCTGTCATGGGGAGGAGAAAAGGGAGCCCTCTGCCAGTGTGGATGGGAGAATAAGCTCATGCCAGCTACTTGGAAAATGGACTTCAGGTTCCTCAAGATTTCAGAGAAGAAAAACTATGAGACCCAGCAATCTCATTTCTTTTTGCACATTCAACCTGACTCAAATTTTTATTGATGGTAAAATTTGAAATTCCATGTTCAGCTTGTCATTATTCACAATGTCCAGCATTTGTATCGATCAATGGACGAATGATAAAATTTGTCAAAAATAAACAATAGAAAAATAGATGTCCCATCAAATGAACTAAAGAGGGCTGGAAAATGTCACAGCAGTTATGGGAATTGCTGCTTTTGCACAGGACTCGGGTTCAGTTTCCAGCACTCACATGGCAGCTAACAAATGTTTGTAACTCCATACCCAAGGAAATCCAATTCCTAATTCTGACCTCCATGAGTATGACACAGGTGAGATTGTATACATACAGGCAATACACTCATAAATGTAAAATAACAAATAAAAATGTACCACAGGTATTGAACTGAGGACAGAATGGTGACTGAAATAATCTAGGAAACTATAAACAAGTAGTGAGGGAGCCTTATGTACAGAATCTCAGGCAGTTCACAGTTTACATGGTAAGTGCAAACTTAGAAACTACATCAGTGAAGATTGGAAGAGGAGCGGAAAGAAGATGTTTATGGAGGAGTGTTAGATTCTGTCTACACTAGAGGGATAACAGTTAGTGATCCATGCACTGCACAATGACCACAGTCAAAAGAAAGCTGCTCACACTGCAAATTGGAAAGCGGAGATTTTCAATATTCTCAACATAAGAATATCTCAGGACATAGGAAAATATTTTTTATACTTTCTTTTATTTCATTTTTTAACAATAAGTAATAAGTTGTGAGTACAAGCATCCTTCATTTAAAACCAATTTGCAACCAGGTGTGCCCAAACCCAAACAGTCCAAGGCTTCCACCATCCAGCTGGATGGGCTTATAAGCACAAACAAGTTGATCAAATAAGTGTCCAGTCTATATTGCTGTAGTTTTACCATTCACCCCAATCGCAGCCCTTAAATTCTACCATCCCCCCTCTTCCACAGATTGTTCCTTAGGCTTAGAAAAGGGGCACAGGTGAACGAGAAGCAAAAGAGTCTACTTTCTCTGGAGCTTTCATTTTAGACTGTGATTAGTTCTGGCTGTTTCTTTTCTTGGGCTGATAATTTGCCCAGGAATAACCTTTCAATCCTACTAATGAAGCACAAGCAATTAGATATATAGGTATTTAAACAGTACTAATTATTATGGTAGGTTACTTTGGTATAGACACAGATATTGGGATGGTATGTTAATCCATGAATTACATTTTTTCTGGGCTGGAGAGATAGCCTAGTGATTAAGAGCACCGACTGCTCTTGCAGAGGATCCAGGTTTGATCCCCAGCACCCACATGGTGGCTGAGAACCATCTGTAACTCCAGTTCCAGGAGAACTCCAGTTCCAGGAGAATCTGAGACCCTCTTCTGACCTCCGCGACATTACACGACATGGGTGCAAAGACCTACATGCAGACAGTACATTCATACACATACAAAAAATAAAAATAAAAAATAAAAAGAATTACGTTTTTTTCTGTAAAAGATGACAAGGTCTTACTGTGGCTTATAACATCTCCTAACCACTAGAGGATGTAAGCCTGTGGCATCATCTGCGAGTTATTCCTCCAAGGAGAGAACTAATAGCCAATTAGATTTGGGATATACAGACATATGGCTGCCACTGCTGCACAGTATTTCCAGGCAGGTGAGGTGTAGCTGGTGCTGATGGAGGAGTCTTGCTTGACTCAAGGAGACCTATATTTGCTTTATTGGTTTAGTGGCCTTTGGTAACACTCTCTGGTATACCAGAGACCAACTGTACACTTGCAAGTGCTGTCTCAATACATCTTTCCCATGCTTACATCAGGTCTTTGACAGCAGGGCCTTACTGCCTCTCTTCTTGCAGGAATCCCAGTTTACAGGCAAGAAGCCTTTACCTTTTGGGGGGGTGGGGGGCGGTAGGGTCCCCTGGCCAACATCTCCTTAGCAGAACAATCCATTGCTGATATCAGAGATCTCCTGTATTAATATGATTTGCTTAAATGCACAGCTTGAAGAGACTTTAGTATCATATTTGGTTCTAAACAGAGAATAATCCTTTTCACAGTTCCTGTGTCTATTAATCAATTAAAGAAAGCAGTTTTACCGCTTTTATAAGAGATTACCTCTATAACAGTTGGTTCTAATTTACAGTTATAGAATGACTTCATTACTATCATATTTTTCTTTTTTCTATGAAAAAGAGATAAGATATTCTCTCATATTAAAACTTTGTGGCACCTAGAAGTAAGGTTCATTAGGACTCATTATAAACAGTTGTTACAAATAGGATACACAGAGATGTTTGATGCCTTATAGCAGTCTGAGGATTTTCTTCCTTTTATTGCTTAGATGGGCCAACTTCTCTGCTGGTATTTCTTGGTACATCCTACACAATGCAAAGCTGTATCTTTTCTTTCTCAGCTGTTAAGTTGGTGATGTTTTGAGCTATGGGAACATACAAATCTTTTCCCATAGTTAGTTTTAAGATTTAAATTGAAAAATTATTGACAAAAGTTTAATATATAACTGTATCCCCCATTTTTATTTTAGGTTTTTATTTTTTGACCCATGAGTCTCAAAAAGGCAGTTGTAGTACACATACCTATAGGCAGGTATCAAGGTATAAATTTCATTAAATTTACCCAAGCTGTTTTGGGTGACTGTATGTTGTTAATTTGGGAAGCAAACTTAATTCCTTAAGTTAAATTATCCTACAGGTAAAAGAGAATGTTACAAGATGATACTGTATAACACAAAAATTATAGAGGACATTTGTATATGTTAATCCCAAAGTTATTGTTATACAGATTTTAAGTAAAACAAATGTGGACAACAACAATTTATATTTCCAATTAACTTAGAGTTATTGCCATTCTTCATTAAAACCTCTAAACCAATGTTGTTTAATATAGACATTTTCATTTTTACTAAGTCCTAAAATATATGTAATTTGTAGATAGGATTTGGGCAAAATTGGATACTTGTTGAACTCACGTCAATTAAATATACATTAATCGAATATAGAGCCATGTCCCTCTCCCACCCCTCCAGATTCACCATTTCATTCAGTTTTGTGATGCAGTATTTCTGTTGTTATTCTTTCAGTATGCATCCCTCTCCACCAGAAATATTTACAACTGAGTTATTGATGCTAACATCTACAGATGAGGGATACCATTTGTCATTTGCTTTTCTGGGACTGTGTTTCTTCACTTATAATATTTTCTAGCTCCATCCATTTACCTGAAAATTTCAAAATGTTGTCTTTCTTTATTTTTTTTTAATTTTTATTTATTGATTTTTGTATGTGTATGAGTGTACTGACTGCACGTAGGTTTGTGCACCCATGTAGTGCAATGCCGCGGAGGTCAGAAGAGGGTCTTGGATTCCCCTGAAACTGGAGTTCTCCTGGAACTGGAGTTATAGATGGTTCTTAGCCGCCATGTGGGTGCTGGAGATCGAACCCGGGTCCTCTGCAAGAGCAGTCGGTGCTCTTAACTGCTAAGCTATCTCTCCAGCCCCAATGTTGTCTTTGTAAGATGTTTCTCAGCTATCTCTAATTCCTCCTCTGTGAAGTCTCTATTCAGTTATATGCTCCATCTTTTGAGCGATTCATTTGTTTTCTTTCTTCTTTGTTTTTTGAGTAGTTTGTATACTCTGAAAATCAATGCTTTGTCAGATGCATCTGCAGTGAGGGTTATTCTGGGTTGGCATCCATAGTCCTATAACACTGGGCATGCTTTGCTCCATGTTCTTCTTGCCTTCATGGTTTGTGCTGAGAAGTCAGTTGTAATTCAGATGGGTTTCCCTTTGTATGTGACTTGTTTTTTTTTTTTTTTGTAGCCTTTAGAACTTTGTCTTTGTTTTGGGCATCTACCATTATAACTATGATATGGCGTGGGGAGTTTCTTTTCTGATCTTGTCTATTTGGAGTTCTATGTGCTTCTTGTATTTGTATGGGTTTGTCTAATTTTAGTTTGGGGAAATTTTTATCTATTATTCTGTTGAAGATCTGATCAATACTATATTCTTGAAATTCTTCTCCTTCTATTCCTATGATGTGGAGCTTTGATCTTTGCATAGTGTCCCATATTTCCTGCTTGTTCCACTTTTGTGTATTTTTTAATTTTTCATAATCTTTACTTGAGCTTTTAAGTTGCTCTGTGTTATCTTCCAGGTCTGATATTCTTTGTTCTGCTTCCTCCATTCTATTTCTTAGGCTTTTTCCTTTCCTTTCTTCTATGAGTGTTCTATTTCCTTTTTCATTCCTTCCTGTGATTTCTTTAATATTTCCATTTCCTTTTTGAGCTTCTCAGTCTCTTCTTGGTGCTCCTTACTTCACTGGTTGGCTTCCTTTTTCAGTGTTTCTACTTTCTTCCAGAGTTTGATTTTTTCTCCCTCTAGTTCTTTCTGGAGTTTGTCCTTCTCTTCCTTTAGTTCTTTTCGAAGTTTGTCATTGTATCCCTCTAGGTCCTTTATGAGATTTTCATTCTCTCTCCTTAGTTATCTGACTTCTTCTTTATTTTCTTTAATTTCTCTGCATAGGTCTGCAATTATTTCCTTAAGATCTGTTTCTTGGGTCACCTCCAGGGGGATCCCACTGTAGCTATCTCCTACAGGGTTGGTAGAGCTTGGTGCAGAATGATCTTGCACCTTTCCTATGTTATCCCTTAGCCATGTCCCTGGCGTGAGGTTTTCCTTTATTTATTTTTTTTTTTGGCCTGTATTCTGATGCCAATCACAAATGTCTTTTCACTATGTTGAAGGCTTGTTTTGTTTGCCTCCTTCCAATGCTTTTTTTTTTCTTTTTTTTCTCCTCCTTGTTTATTGAGTGTTGACTTGTCTAGGTTTCAGGCTTTCAATTTAGTTTATATATTGGATATTGGAAGTCTAAGTCACTGTTCCCTTCCTGTTCTGAAGGTTCTCCAAAAAAATTCCAGTTGGATACTTGATACTCTTTCCTCAATTCCAGTTGGCGGGTGGAGGGGGGTGGGGTGTGGGGGGGAATACCTGTCCTTCAGGTGGTCTTGGCTAGCAAGGGTCCAACCTGAACACCTCACTATGGGGCCAATGCCAGCTGCAAGGGGGAGGGCAACCCCACCTGGACAGCCACACCCTACAAGGTTTAGGGTTTAGACCAAAGCAAGCAGGTGGAAGGCATGCCTGCCACAAACCAGTGAATCAGTTATCCAAGCAACCCAAGAGTCACTCTATTCTAAGATCTACCTCTCTGAAGTGGCGCTGAGATCTTGTCTGTGCTTCAGGTGGTCTTGGCAAGCAAGGGCCCAACCTGAGCACCCAGCACAAAGACTCACTATTGCGCCAGAGCCACTGCTGGCTGCAAGGGGTAGCTGAAATGCAGGCCATGGAGGAATTCTTCTTACTTGTTTTCTCCCCTGGCCCATGCTCAGCCTGCTTTCTTATACAATATACAACAATCTTCCCAGGGGTGACACTGTGCACAATAGGCTCGTCCCCTCCCACACTGGTGAATAATCAAGACAGGACTCCACAGACATGGCCACATCCCAATCCAATGGAGACAATTCCCCAACTGAGGCTCCTTCAACCCATGTGTGTCAAGTTGACACTAAAGCTATCCAGTGGCCTGATGCCACTAACCCCAATGTGAGTACAGGGATAGTGTGTAGATTTTACTGGAGTTCCCTGTTCAGCCAGTCTACCAATCATTTATTTACAAATTCAGTAAAATGCCATATCTCAAAAGATATGGTGAAATGTGATGACTTGAACTAATGCATGCACATGCACACATACGTACACATATATGAACACACAGCCACAAACACATGTATACATATGCACATTCATTAGATATACATATATGTACACACATACACAAAAATTACTGATAGCATTAATTTTCTTAGAAAAGAAAAATTGAACAAATTTTAACATTTATTTGTTTTATCATCTAAAACTTTCATTCATGTTTTATATTTAATTCTGCATAATTGAAAATTCATTAATTTCTATCAAAGAATAAATTAAAATAATAGTTTAAAAAATGGTAGCTGTGGTGAGTGGACTGATATTCCTGTCCTCAATTCTGTTCCATTGATCATGACAGACCTGACCTTGGTATTTTGGGGAAGGATGGTGGAGGTGTTTGGAACTTTGGGCTGGGAAGATCATTGAATGCCTAAATATTGTTGCTGTGGAGCTTGGAGCAGTTTTGCTGAAGGAATTGTAGAAGATGGAGGCCTGGCTTGTGAAGTTTCTAGTTTCAAAGGGGAGCAGAAATCATCAGGACTGTGCAATCTGTAGGTTCTGGTCAGCTGGGGCTGAAGAATCAGCTGTAAGTAACAAGAGACCAGAACCTGAAGTGAAATCTTTGTTGTACTGGGACAATTAATGCTGGTTAGCTGGGGATGACAAATCATCTGTGAGTAACAAGAGACCAGAATCACTGTGCTGAACTCTTCTGGGAAGAATTTCTTCAGGGTCAGCACACAGAAGCTATGTTCCAGAAGGCGCCCGAGCCTCCATGTCAAGCCATAAGCAGGGTTTGATAACATGTAAGAGTCTCCTATATGGTTCCGGTTTTGAAAGCATGAAGGGGTCACAGAGAGCAGCTGAGGCCTGGCACTATGAGAGGCCAGGATAGGCCACTGGTCAGATTGCAGCCGTGGTTGCAGTGAAGACCCCAGTATTTGAGGGGTCAGGAAGAGAAACTGAGGTTTTCCATAAGGAGAGGTCAGAAGCAACCTCAGTTTCAGTGGTGACCCCAGCTTTTTGGAGATGCCGAGACCGTTGGACGACCACCAAGAGCAGCGGCAGGTGTGGAATGGAGTCAACCTGGGCCTGCGAGATGAGCTGTGTGTGCCACAGACAGCAGAGTTGGAGAAGGGGAGCTGCAGAGACCCTTTTGAGCCGAGAAGATTGTGAGTGAGTCCCAGGTGTCCAGCCTTGAGCTACTTGCTGGACTTAGGTTTTGTTTGAGTGTGACTGATTCTTCCCTTTGAAATAAGACAGTACTTGTTTTGGATTTTACAGAAGCCCACAGTTAAGAGACTTTTAACAGACTGTGAACTTCTAAGTATTTGGACATTTTAAGGACTGTGGGGCTTTTAAGGTTGTACTGTCTTTGGTTGTGATTAATGTTAACATCATACTTTGGGGATAAGAACTGGAAAGGTGGTGGTTTAATAGTGATGTGTTTTGTGTGTCAAGTTGACAAGGGGTCAGTTGTGCTGGACTGCCCTGAGTTCCTGCCTTGGGCTCCCTAAATGATGAATAGTGACCCAGGAGATGTAAGCTGAATAAACCCTTTCCTCCTCAAGTTGGTGTCGGTCAGTGTTTTGTCGCAGCAATGGAAGACAAACTAGAACAACCCTCCACCCAGCTTCTTTTGGCCCTTACACTATGTATATACCAGCCTCCTCTGAAAGAGTCCCTGGGCCTTGAGGAGAGGTGAAAGTCAGGTAGGATAATCTAACTTTTCCTGTGAGGTAAGACTCAGTTCCCAGGATTGGACAGGTTCTGTTTTCAATGCACTTCTGGCTCATTTCTGGTGTATTTTTCCTACTAATAAATTACAAAGAGAAAGAAGCATGATCATCCAAATAAACATTAACTATTATAACTACCCATACTATGGCCATGATCTCAAATGCTGAGATGGAATTCTAGGTGGAACGTCATAGCTCTTTAACCGTTTTAATGGATTTCCCATTGGGGTCTTCCCCTGCCACTAGGGGTCAACCTGGTTTATGGTTTCAATTATGCATTCCTCCCTAGAAAGGAAGCCGTAAATCCAAATGGATTTTTTTTTCTGTGTGCACTTATACCAGGCTGCCACATGTGTGCTAGATTACCTTATCTGGCATGTGATACTGCAGCATGTGGGGTCTGTAGTAGAACTTTGAAGACCATTTCTCCCTAGCAATTTGCATAGCACTCTCCAGCACTATGTAGACTAGCTCTCCAGTAGCAGGGATATGTCCCAACAGGATCTCTGACAAGGACAGACATACAGACATGGACTCAGAGAAAGCCCAAAGGAATACACTCAACTTTAATGTTGGAACTCAAGGCTTTTATACTAACCCAGGCATGGACTGGGACACATACACACAGTTGGGGGCTGGAGCAGGTAATTGGGACAAGGGAACCTTGGGCTAAAATCCTGATCAAATTTCATTCCCAAGAGATCAAATGACAGTCCAGACTTTCACAGGTCTGTGAGAAACACCAGGGGTCAAGGCTGTCAGGTAACTGCTTTTAAGTGCTTCTGCTGAAAGAATGTCTACATATACCAACCTGCCTGGGATAGCCCCACCCACAGTGGGCTTGGCCCTCCCACATAACTCAACAATCAAGACAATACTCCACAGATGTGGCCACAGGCTAGACAAATGGAGCCAATTCTCCGATTGAGGCTCACTCAACCTAGGTGTACTAAGTTGATACTAAAGCTGTCCAGCTCACTAAGGCAAGGCCCAACATATGGGAAGACTCACCTCCACAAAGGTCTATAAACTATTTGCAACAGAGGTTGTTCTTACCTATCTTGTGGCACAAAGACATCCATAGTAGAAATATGGAATGGGGTGTTCTAGTTTGTCTCACCAATGAGGAAAATAACACAGACAAAGGGACATGTATAATGAATACAAAGACATCCTTCACCTCTTAATGAAAATACCTATAAGTTAAAGAAATAAAACTTTTTAGAATCCATGGAGAAGATAAAGTGTGCACTGTGCCTAAGAATTTCTCAGTCAGTAAGTCCAGCATCACAATTTTCCTTGTTGATAAGTTGTGGGGAGTGAACATCTATTTGATAATGTTTTTCTATGAACCTGTTTTTTTCTATCTACTGTTTATATTCATTCAAAACCCAAAGCAAGATTTTCATTAAAACTCTATAAAATGCATGAAACATAATACATTTTAACTGTCTTGTGTTTTCTATAAGATTTCCCTCAGAAATTATAAACTGCTAATGTGTACTCAGATAATAATATTAATATATCACATCATCTTTATTTGGTTTCCATGTTTGTAATATGATGATGCTGCTGAGAACTCTTTTGAGCCAAACAATTTTCAGATTCATTATTTCAGATTCTACTTGGTAGAGATCATCAAAGATGGTCTTGTTGATATCCTGTTTCTTCATTGAATGTAGGTTACCAGAGTCATTGGACTCTAACCGGAGTATCCAGCCAATCATTCCAGATAGCCATTTGTAATTCTGCCATAACCATACATGAACTCCTGGATTTAGGAAGGAATAAAGCACATAATCCGGGAAAGACTAGTAAGAGTGTGTTTGACCCATGATACCATGGGAAGTCAGCATCCATGCTGTGTAAATACTACACTGCAACAAATATCAGGTCTACCATACACCTCTGGGTAATGTCTCACCCATCTTTGTAAGTAAACTTAGTAACTCATTGATTACCCTATGTGAAAGTTGATGTAAACAATCATTGCTTTCACATTAGAATCTTAGAGTATAAACCTTGCTTTTAACCCCAGGAAGAAAATTTTCACAGAAGATTTCAAATTCATTTGGTAATATTTTTATGAATAATTATAACAAAAAGTACATGAAGAGATAAAATGTGTTAGAAGGACATGGAAATGGAGATACTTTATTAAGAAGGGTTTAAGCATAAAAACTAAGATGGCTGGATATTTCCAGAATAGGGAAAAGAAAAAGTCTATGCCAATCATAAAGGTCTGGATATGTTTGTAACAATGTATGAAAGATAAGAGAAAATAAGATGTAGATGAGTTAAAACTTCTAAGGTCATAGGTGCATCAACCAATTTAGAGAATCAAATTATATGTATTCTCAAGGATTTTTTCAATATTCTGGGTTTTGTTCAAGATTTATCTACATACCACATAGTAACTAAAAGTACCAGACAGGTGTAATTAAACTTCTTGTGTGTTTATTTAACAAATTTAACAAATATACTAATGTTGTCAGAAGAACTCAAATTAACAAATTTTGGAACGTTTTCCTGATAGGACAACTAAGTCCCAAGTGCATTACTTCAAAAGTCCTATGTCTATGTTGACTCACAATCTTCTTGTTAATGGAAGTGGTGAGGAGCCCACCAAGTGGAATTGGGCTATTTTTGTGTCTACAGAGTGGATGGTCAACACAGAGGAAAGTTTCCTCCATGTTTCTATGTGAAGCCAAGTTCAAGCAGTGCCACTGACTTATGCTCACATAATTGTTGAAAATTTATTGTATCTAATGTCTCCACTAAAATCCAAGTGACCCCTGAGATTCAAAGCCCAAGATTAAATTGAAAATAACTGTTTACCTAAGGACAACTGCATGGGCTGTAATACCCAGCAATAAAGAATTCCCGATGAATACAGTGATCAGTGTGCTTCTTTAAGATTCCAAATCATTGCATTTATCATACATAGGAATAACTTGATATAAGGTGTTGTTTAGACAATTATCTTTCACTAATGATATTGTTCTTTTTTTTAATATTGTTCTTAAAAATAAAATGCTACTGGGGTGGAAGACTTCAAATCCTGACCCAGTACAATATGGTAGTTTCTATCTAGAGTCAAAATAGACAAGAAATGATGGCTTTATTTCTTATAATTCCCTGTGGAGAAGCCATTTGTGAGGGAACTCACCCTGTGATCCTAGCCAGTCCACAGATATAAAAGTACCTTTATGCAAACCCTTAGTTAACCACTCTGGAGTCCTGCATTGTAAACCAAAAGAAAATGAAGAGGAAGGTAATGGATGGATGTTCATGTGAGCCCATCAATAATTCTCCTGGTTCCCTGAAAATAGAAGACTTGTATATTTACTCCTACCACACATGTCTTTCTAGACATCAATCAAGGACTTCCTTTCCTACTTGTATTATTCAGTTATTCAAATAAAGCTACTGATGTACTTTTACATTCTTTTAGATAGTCTCCCTGGAGGGTACCTTGACTGTCATATCTTATGTCCCATTCAGCTCTACCAATAACGTGCCTTGGAAGAATATGTTGGGATTGCACATAATTTAGGCTGAATAAATGTGGCTGATATAATGCTTGGAGAACTAGGTTGTACGTCATCCCAAGCCACAAACTCTCAACGTGATTCCAGGAGCATAAGATACATTATAAAGAACTAAATACTTGGAAATCTCTAACCTCCTGGAGAAACAGTTTGGAAAATCAACAGGTTTTATAGGCTCTATGCTACATTCCTTGATAATCATGATGGGAGTCCTAATCCTGTATGTTATGGACCTAACTGAGGGTTATTGAGTCGAGTTGTTAAAAAAAAATCCCCTCCTCATAGCAGTTTCTTATTCTAAGATCTAACAAAAAAAGAATCAATGTATTAATGAGTTTGAAGAAAACAGTGTTTAAGAGAATTATATGGAGCACTAAATATTAGACTTTTCTTTCAAACCCTGAAAAACTGGAACTTTGTTTATGTCAAGGTATTCGAACATTGAATCCACCATACCCTTTAAGATTTTTGTTTAAGGAAAGGCCCTGATGCATTCCTGAGGCTGAATGACTGAGGTCAGATCCCATTCAATGGGGAAATGACACAGTTGCACTGCATTAGGGACAAAAGTCTACAAGGCTTTCTAGTCCTGCGTGTGCTTGGCAGATATGACAGACCAATTAAAGCACTATTTAGCAAAAGTACAATCTGTCATACTCAGTTAATTTGCTTTGTCTTTGTGTTCTTTATGTGGTATCCATAGCATCCATGGACCTTGGATTTTTTTTCTAACCCTGTTCACATTTGCACTTAACTCAGAAATTGCATTGGTCCCAGCACTAATTTTTTTCTAGGATCTGTTAGAATGTCAAGTTAAGCTCTATTTAAACATCCACCTTCTTGTCTAGTACAAACTTCCAAACTCTTCCATATTCCTAAAAACCCACCATGGTCATGTTCTTCAAAGCAGTATCCCAACTTCTGAGTTAGATTTTATTATGTTGCTGTTATAAAACACCATGTCCAAGGCAAGTTATATAAGGAAAAGATGCAGGGGGATATGGTAGAGAGAGATGAGTCCATCATGGCAGGGGAGGCATGGTAGGAGGCAGCCAGAGCAGAAAGTTGAAGGTGCATATATTCAACTAGGCACAGGGAGCAGAGAGAAAATCAAGAAACTCAGCAAAGCTTAAGAACTCTCAACACTGGGCCTCAGTGATAGGTTTCATAGGCACAGATACAGCTACAAAAGTATTAACACACTTATGTGGTCAGTGTGGAATATTATGGACTTTCTTATAGTATTGTGATATCTGAAATGAGTTTTCTAAAAATGGAAACACATGATGAGAATAAATCCAGGGATAGTAAATGCAAGGCAAGATAGGAATCTGAAACCCCCACTGTGAATGACCACACAATAGATGCACAATTGTCATCAGAGGGAGGGAGCTGGAGAGATGATTCAATGGTTAAGAGTACTTCCTGCTCTTGCAGAGGACCCAGGTTTAGTTTTCATAACAAACATGGGAGCTAACGACTGTCTATAACTCCAGTCCCAAGAAAATCCAATGAACTTTTAACACCTCCATGGGCATTGTATTACATGTGAACTTAGGTAAATGCAGGTAACACATTCCTACACATAAACTGAAAATTAAAAATTACCTGGCAGGGGAGATACCATGATCACGAAGGTGGTTTTTCCAGGGCAAGGCTTATCCATTGCACTCCCAATGTGCTGACCCCTGTGATTTCCCCAAATATGGGAAACTTGACTGCATAATTTGTGGTAGTGGGGGACTGCGTTCATGCTCTCTCCTGTAAAATAATAAAAAAGAAAATAAATAGATAGATAGACAGATAGATAAAATTTAAAATGTAAATCAGGCCGGGCATGGTGGCGCACGCCTTTAATCCTAGTACTCGGGAGGCAGAGGCAGGTGGATCTTTGTGAGTTCAAGGCCAGCCTGGTCTACAGAGTGAGTTCCAGGACAGCCTGAGGCTCCAGGGAGACCTTGTCTCAAAAAAGACAAAAACAAATGTAAATCAGATTATACATGTCGCATCCCTGAGGTTTAAAATAATTATTTGGAGTAAAGCATGGGACAGACCTCACTTCACCAGGCTCTGATGGTTCTGTTGCAGGTGTGCTTTGGATATCAGGATGTCTAAGCTTACAGGGTATTCATGGAACTTGACACAACAAACAGTGAGAATGTGACGAGTTCCTAGCTACATGAACCACACCAAAGTAGAGAGATAGAAGGGAAGAACTGTGTGGAATCAGCAGTGGGGAGGACTGGGCTCTGGCCAGGAAAGGCAGAAGAGGCTTAGGGGAAGGTGGATCTGCCTTGGAACATGGCATCAGCCCTTGACCGGCTTCCAGTATCCCTCTGAAAACAGCTCCTCTTTTAACACTAATGAAAATCACAGGGACATCACCAGGCTTGACTGATGGTCCACAAGCTGCATCAGGGAGAAGCTATGCCCAGCCCTGAGGAACATAACCCCAGGTGATGGGGAGAGGCAGGAAGACTTGAGCTGTACAGGATGATAACTCTTTCAGAAAATTGTAATTTCTTGTTTTATAGGTTAGAACAGTAGTACAGAAGTTTTTGTTCTGAGCACATGAACACTTGCACAGGAAATGAAGCATGGTGAATGCTTTCTTTTTAAAGATTTTTTTTAAATTTTAGTTCTGCATATCCTGTGTGTCTTCCTTGGCATTTTCAAGTGAGGACAGAACATCAGAATTACCAGCAGTGGGTTTCCTGGAAGGTTGAGCTACCAGATGTTGATGATGGAAACAAAACTCTACTTTCTACAAAATCTATGAGTGGTCTTAACTGCTGAGATATCTCTCCAGCCTTGTATATCAAATTTCTTATATTGAAAAAGTATATAATCTCCTGGAACATCCTCTCAAAATATATGTGTCATGAGTGTCTTTGAGGTTAATTACATCTTCTGACTCCTCACTTCTCCCAGGGTGTCAACTCCAGACACTGTTATATAGTAAAAAGATATGCAAATAAGGCCTCCTTGTGCTCATGAAAATCAACCCAGCCCTGACAATGTAGCTCTGTTCCAGAAGCCCAGCTCTGCATTTCTATGTGATCAGAACTGAACACAGACTCACCATGGAATTGGGGCTCAGCTGGCTTTTCCTTGCTGCTCTTTTACAAGGTGTCTTTTGGAGAACAAGGATGCTGTGTGTGTGGAAGGACATGAATGTGAGGGACAGTGCCCATGTGTAATTGTTTTCTGATTAGGATTTTCTGTTTCCAGGTGTCCAGTGTGAGTTGCAGCTGGTGGAGTCTAGGGGAGGCTTGGCGCAGCTTGGAAGATCCTTGAGACTGTCCTGTACAGATTCTGGATTCACCTTAACTACTGGATGAGTTGGGTCCTCCAGGCTCCAGGGAAGGGACTGGAGTGGATTGCAAGTATTAGCGCAAATGGCGCTAATGTGTACTACCCAGACTCTGTGAAGGGCCGATTCACCATCTCCAGAGACTGTGACAAGAACACTCTCTACCTGGACATGAGCAGTCTAAGGCCTGAGGACAGAGCCATGTATTACTGTGTAAAATGCGCAGTGAGGGAGGGTTAATGTGAACTCAGACACAAACCTCCATGCAGGGTACTCAGGACCAGCAGGGGGCACTGAGAACTGGCAGAGTCCAGAGTAGTACAAGGCAGGTGTAATCATTAAGTGCTGGAAACATTTGATTTCTTAATCATAGCCAGTCTCACCAGCGTAAGACCAAATCTTAAAGTAGTTTTAATTTGCATTCCCTTAATTACTAGGGATGTTGAACAGTTTTTTTTTTAAATTAGTTTTTATTGATGCTTTGTGCATTTTATACATTTTTCCAATTCAGTTCAGGCTTATTTCCCTTTCCCTCCCCCCCCACCCCCACCCCATCCCAGATTATGCATTCTGCCATAACTGTCCTGCATCTTTCTCTCAGTTTTTTTTTTTTTTTTCATTTTTAGCTATAAGTGATAATCCATGAGTACAAGCATCCTTCATGCAAAACCTATCTGCAGGCTGTTGTGCCCAAACACCTACAGCCCCACCATCCAGTGGGGGGTGACAGGTTGTTTGTTCAATCAAGTTGATCAAATGAGTGTCCAGACTACATTGCTGTAGTT
Organism: Rhizomys pruinosus; assembly: GCA_009823505.1. Lineage (NCBI taxonomy): Eukaryota > Metazoa > Chordata > Mammalia > Rodentia > Spalacidae > Rhizomys > Rhizomys pruinosus. The sequence continues at coordinate 1,101,582 of VZQC01005679.1, read as the reverse complement.
TCACCATTCACCCCAATCGCAGCCCTTACATTCTACTACGCCCCCTCTTCCGCAGGTTGTTCCCTAGGCTTAGGGAAAGGGGCACAGGTGGATGAGAGGTAAAACAGTCCACTCTCTCTGGAGCTGTTGACTTGGACTCTGGTCAATTCTGGCTGTTTCCTTTCATGGGCTGACAGTTTGTCCAGGAATAACCTTTTAAAGATGTTTCTTAGCCAACATTACTTCTTCATTTGTGAAGTCTCTGTTCAGCTCTTTGCTCCAACTTTTAATTTGGTCATTTTTTTTTTCTTGATCCTTTCTCTTTTTTTGAGTAATTTATATACTCTGGATGTCACACGTCTGTCAGATGTATCACTATTGAAGATTTCCTCCCACACTGTGATTTTCTCTTCACTGCTTGGTTGTTTATTGTGAGGGACCAGCAGAGCTGAGAGCAATCAGTCTGATGGGAACAGGGAGAAGAGTAGGTGGGCAGGGATTCGGTGAGAAATGACACACAGACAGCAAGAGGCTTGAGTCTGAGTGCGCTTTACTTTTTCATAAGCATTAGTTTTATACAGAAAAAGTTGGCAAGAGGATCACGTTGTTTATTCATTCGATTAGCAAGACTATAGAGAACTCTTGAAATCAATCATTTTGAAAATGATAGAACTATTCATAGGAAATAAAGATTTATGTTGCTTTCATGCCCTGATGAAAGACTGTGTTACCAAGTTTTGCAACATACTTTCTTGGCTAGCTTTTTGTCTTGTGATAACCTTTAGATATGAGTACAGTTTCTTTTTAACTTGTAAGAGTCCTTTTCTTTTGATTAATTTCTTTTTAACCTGGTTCTAACATTTCCTCCTTTGTTTGAAACAATGATTGTGTTTAACAACTAGGAGCCCCTCGGAAAGTAATGGGCTCTTTAGGGGGTAAGAAGCACTCCTACAGGGCTAGGAAAGTTTACCCTGATGTTAGGTAGCTCTGGAAACTAATAACTCAAGGTGGGAGGGAGTAGCTATGGAAACCAGACCTGTTTCAACTAGAGAGTTGCTCCCGGACGGTTAACCATTTCCTTTTTGCCATACATCGTGGTCTTCATAATACCATTCTAACCAATATTCTAAAGTCTGCCTAGAAATAGATGGTGTCAATTTCAGTTAGTTCCCTGTAATTTAAGGGGCATCTAAAGTCTATTTCCTATAATGAAATCTGGACAGTTCTTAGTCATAATTGTGGGCTGGATTTTCCCGGGGACCATTTTATTAGCTAATTTAAGAAACTCCTTAACTTTATTTGGATTATAAGGTAAAAATAACTTTTGTTGCTGCTGCAGTTGGTCCCATGGATTTATATGTTTGTAGGATTTTCTGGTACTTTAATCAAAGCTTGGAGGAGAGGCGGAAAGTTTGTGGGAGGCACCTTCCCTGGAAACTCATCCATGTCCAATTTACGACTCGGATTTCCTGGAACTGCAAAGGACTTAGAGAGACCATGTCCCAGGACTTCGATACCAGAGCACATGATAATAATTAGCAAAGTACAACCAAGACCTAAAAAAGGGCCAGGAGCACACTCTGCCCCAGGAGGCAAACTTCCTTGAAGCCTGCACCTCCATCTGGTGAGCAAGTCACACAGACTCCACTGGGGACAGCGTGGCAGTTTATTTTGCTACACATAAGCTTTTTAGTTTAATAAGATCTCACTTATTGGTTTTTAACCTGTGCAGCTACTATCTGAATTAGAAAGCATTTTCCTACACCCATACCTTGTAGGTTATTTTCCTCTAGTGTTTTTCAGAGTTTAGGGTTTCACGTTGAGGTGTTTGATCAAGTTGGAGTTGATTTTTGTACAGGGGGAAAGTTAGGGGTCTAGTTTTATTCTTATACAAGTAACTATTCAGTTTTGCCAGCACCATTTCCTGAAGAGACTATCTTCCTTCCATTGAGTTTTCTTGGCCTCTTTGTCAAATATGAGGTTGCTGAAATCACATGTACCCAAGTTTGGATTTTCAATTTTTCCATTGATCAATAGGTCTGTTTTTGTGCTGGATTTATGACTATAGCTCTGTAATATAGTTTGGAGTCTGGTATATTAATCCCCCATGTATTTTTCTTCTTGCTCAGGCTTGCTTTGTCTATCTGGAATATTTTCTTTTACCATATGAATTTTAGCATTTTTTTCTAAATTGGTAAACAAAGTCATGGGGATTTTGTTTAGTATTGCATTGAATCTATGTAACAGCTTGGGTAGGATGGTCAGTTTTATTATATTAGTTCTTCCAATCCATGAGCATGATGTCTTCTGTTATCTTCTTAAATCTTCTTCTTCAATGATTTAAAATTTTCATTGTAGAGATCTTCAGTGTTTTCTGTGAGTTTTATTCCCCAAGTTCTTTCTTTTTTTGTTTGTTGTTTTGAGGCTATTGTGAGTGCTAAGGTCTCCCTGTATTCCTTCTCCAGTTGCTTGTTGTTGAAATAAAGAAAGGCTACTTATTTTTCTAGATTAATTTTGTAACCTGCTACAATGATAGGAAATGCTGGAGAGGCTTTGAGGAAAAAGGAACACTTTTTCACTCCTGGTGTGTATTCAAACTAGTGCATCCCCTATGGGAAGCAGTGTGGAGAACTCTTAAAATACTCAAAATGAGTCTGGTGTGGTGGCACATGCCTTTAATCAGCATTTTGGAGGCAGAGGCTGGCAGATCTCTGAGTTCAAGGCCAGCCTGAACTACAGAGCAAGTTCCAGGCCAGTTGGGATTAAAGGGAGACCCTGTCTCAAAAATACAAAAAAAAAAAAAATACTCAAAATGTACTTACCACTTGACTCAGCCGTACCACACATGGGCATATACCCAAAAGAGTCATCCCATTGCAGAGACACATGCAAGGCCATGTTTATTCAACTCTTTTCACAACAGCCAAGAGCTGAGAGAAACCCAGGTACCCCTCAAATGATGAGTGGATAATGAAAATGTGGTACATCTACGCAATGGAGTTCTATGCAGTGACAAAGAAAGATGACATCATGAAATTTGCAAGTAAATGGATGGAAAAGAAACTTATGCTAAGTGAAGTAGCACAGTCAAAAACAAAACAAACAAAAAAAACCAAGCAAACAAACAAAAAAAAAAAAACTATTGTACATTGTGCCCCTCATTTGTGGATCCTAGCACCAAACCTTTATCTGTAAGTCAAGCTGGGTAATTTTTTAGTAAAAATCTATACCACACCCTTCGATGCTACTGTGATTGTAGCTTGAAGTTTATGTCTCTTTTATCCTAAGACTTAAGATTTATGAGAAATATAAATCTCTTCTTTAAACTACAATAAAACATACTTCAACTTACTATGTAATTTAGGAATATAAACTTGTATTACTGTTTCCCTCTATACAATATATATGTTAAAATGTGTATCCCGAACATATCTTTGAATTAACCTATAGTTTATTTTCAGACTCTGTCATTTTGCTCTAAGTGAGGAGGGTGCATATGTGTATTTTGAAGTAATTGAAAATTAAACGGAACAAAAACAACAAAAGACTTGTTCAAAGAACTGATGTAAACAGTAAACTTTTAAATCGAAAAAGTTAAAAAAAAAACACTAAGAAAAAGATTCAAGACGGGACTTAACATGTATGAAAGAACAGGAGTACTCCGGTAGGCAAGGAAAGGAAAATGCATCTAAATTCGATGCACAAATGTATGAAAGTAACAAAAGCTCAATTAAAAACATAAAGTGCTGGACTCTGATGTCACTGAGCTGTGCTTGCTCTGTGTCTCCTCATCACAGGACAGATTTTCCATATTTTGAATCTACAGACATTTGTAGTGTCCAAATATTTTATGAGTTCCATTTTTAATTGTGACTAAATGTGTTTGAGTATTTATTTGGGGGGATTTACACACACACACACACACACACACACACACACACACAAGTGTGCGCACGTGTGTTGATTCCTGCATATGGTAACATCTGTTGTCTCTATCAATCTACAGCTCACATTTGAGAGTTTTTTCACTAAGACTGGAAGTCAACAACAGTCTATGGCAATTTCTATCCAGCTTTCTGGGAGATTCTTCCTCTCTGGACCAGGGACCACAGCTACCAGGACTGCAAGCCCCTGGATTGTTCTGGCCAGCCAATTAACAACCTGGGTCATAGACCTGGTAGAGAGGGGGAGGGGATAGGAAGTGAAGGCTGACCAGGAGCAGGATAAATATTTTTCTCTTTTGGTATGAGTCTGGGTGCAGCATCCAGGGGACTTCCCCTTTTCATAAAGGAAGAGCTGGGGAGTAATAATGACAGGCATGCAAATTCCAGAATCAGTAGCATTCACACAGAGGGAGGTGGTGCCCTCACACCACAGGAAATAAATGGGGATTTTACACACAGGGTCCTGTCAAGGGGAACATTCCAGAGGTCTGGGGTTGCTGGAGCTCTCTGGAGTCTGCTGCAGATCTCACTAGATAAATAGGGAGAGTTGTGAGTGAATCAAAGAGGGAAATGCTGTGGAGCACTGGCCCTGTCCTCATAGGGGTGGATTCGTGCAGAGAAGCGTTAGATGGAGACACATAGAAAATCATTGGGAGACATTAGGGTGAGTGGTGTAATTAAGGAGGTCTCTGGTGTTTTCAATATATTGAGGCCATGTTAAAGTAGACTGCAGCTTCCCTTCCATGTTGGATTCCTGTAACAAAACGTGGGATTGAGTGAGAATGGTCTGAGAGGCTAGAACAAGCTGGTGAGAGATGTGGATATCTGCAACAGGGCTTTGGTGTGGGAGTAGAGTGATCCCTGTACTCCAGCCCTCCAGCAGTCACTCCAGGGGTCCTGCATGTTAAATTCAAACCCATTATTTTGGATTCAGAACAGGCTCCCTGGGCTGTGAACACTCTCCAACGTGCAAGACCAAATTCTGCCACTGCCATAAGTGTGAATTTCCTGTAAGCATTGTCCTTTTTTAAGATGTGGGAAGCAGACAAATGGCGCCAGAGAAGTGGAGGTGGAGTTGGGGAACACAGGGACCGTGACTGCTTTTCAGCAGCCATGTAACAGACAGCTGCTGGTCCCTATTACCTGACTTCTTCTTCCCCAAGATTCTGTGACAAAAAACCACCAGACATAGGTCCGGGTCAGTGGTCTGTCCATAGGATGGGGAGAAGCCAAATTATCTTGGACTAGCATTAAAGTGGCTAAAGGATGGCAGACAGGCAGACAGGGACACTGCCCCGGGGGGGGGGGAGCACATGGACTTTGTAGAAGTGAGGAGATGGTCAAGTTTCTTCCATGTTATGTCGTTTGGGTTCTGGGAGTGTCACTTCCTCTTCCTCCTCTTCTTTCCATCCAGGAGGGACAGGCATGTCATTTTTCTGGTAGGCAGGGAGGAATCTGACATTCAAAGATGGAATACAAATGGGTCACTGACAAACCTGTGGGTAGATGCAAGGAAAGCCCCTCTCTGTTGTTAACAGTGGGTCAGGTCCCTTCCACTGACTGTCTAGGGGTTCCTTCAACTGACGAATAACTGAGGGACAGTGCCTGTTGTCTGACAATGTTTGATCAGTGCTGGACATTCTGAGTTCCCATAAGTATTGAGGATGTTGAGTGTAGCCAGTGCCATGGCCAGTTGGATTTTTGAAGGGTATTTACTTGCCTTTTGTTTTAACACTTGGTTTTTTAGGACCTGGTGGGTTCATTCTATGATGTCCCATCCCTGCAGATTATGAGGAATACCTGTATGATGTGCAATATTGCATAAGTGACAAAATGATTTGAAGTGGGAGCTAGAAAACACTGGCCCATTGTCTGTTTTAATCTGTTTTGGAAGGCCCATGGTGGCAAAAGTAGAGAGGAGATGGGCAGTGAGGTCCTTAGCTCTCTCCCCCTTGTGTGTGGTAGCCCATACACAATTAGAATAGGTATCCATGGTGACAAAGACATATTTCTTCCTACCAAAGGAAGTGATGTGTGTAACACCAGTTTGCCAGAGGACATTGGGTTTTAATCCCCTAGTATTGGTTTCTGGAGCCTGTAATGCAGGTGTTTTTACTAAAGAACAGCAGGAGGAACAAGTCCTAAGGATCCACTGAAGTTGAGCAGAGGGGACCCCAGGAAAGTGGACGCAGAGACCTCTTAGGTTAGTATGGGTGGTGGAATGGAATTTTGTTGAGAGAGAGAGAGAGAGAAAGAGAGAGAGAGAGAGAGAGAGAGAGAGAGAAAGAGAGAGAGAGAGAAAGAACATAGATCTCTGTGGAGGCAACTCTGTCCAAAAGAGAGTTGCCTTCAGAAAGAAGCCCCTGGAGGATGCTGTGCATGGATGTGCTCTATGAAGAGAGGGTGGGTCCTTTTTTGCAAGTGGTATGAGACAGTAATGAGAAGAGGGGAAAGAGAGTTACTGTCTAACCAGACAAAGGCTCTGGATAGCCAGGGAAATAAGTTGACCACATAGATACTGTCTGAGAAAAGACGAAGAGGCCAGCTGGTTTCCTTGAGAGCTAGATAAACAGCATAGAGCTCTGTGTACTGTGGGGAATGGTCAGGGAGTAGGTGAAACAGGATTGAGGGGGGCTTGGTCTAGGTTATCATAAATTATGGCTGCAGCTCCCCATTTCCCTCAGACTCTGAAAACAGAACTGTTCTAGGGGGCATCTTGGAAGAGATGGGGAGGTAGCCAATTTAAGAGTGGGAGAGCAGAGACACATTTGTCATTAGGGTATTGATTATCTATTTGTCCTGGAAATCCCATGAGGCTCACAGCTATATGAACTTGATTTCACATCAGCCACTGGATATCTGGGAGAGTGAGGGCTATTATTATTACATCAGACTCCTTCCCTAAAGGTTGCAGGGAGTGCTCTCTCCCATTTCTTATCATGGTGGCTAAAGATTCCATTTCAGCACACAGCAAGGGAGCTCCCCCTATGGGCATGTGCAATCATTCTAGAATTCCTGTGGGTTGGTAAAGAGCTCCCACAAGTGTGGGGGTGATATTTAAAATAAGCAACTGTACGGGGAGTAGGGGTGCTTAAAACATGCTAAAGCCATGCTCTGGAGAGCTTGGTTGACTTAGCAAGAGCTTCTGAGGCTTCTGCTATGAGCTTTTGCTTAGAGGCTGGTACAGATTAAAGAGAGGTTGAAGCATTTTGTAGGGATAGACAGCCATGGTCGGAACCAGTTGAGATTTCCTAGAAAGCTTTGGAGGTATGCTACAGTGAGTATAGGAGGGAAGGAGAGTACAGGTTTGAGAGGTCTTATTGCTGTGAGGGAAAATTCAGTGTCTAGGAAATGAATGGGGGGAATCATTTGAATCTCAGCATGGGCTATTTTAAATCCAAAAGCCTCTATGGATTTACAAGATTGTCCCTCAAAGCTGCCGGGTCACTTGAACATTTGTCCCAGAATAATACATCGTCCACATAGTGGAAGACCTGAGTCCTTCTCAGTGTCATTGCTGGGATACTGTGGACTCACAGGGAGGAGCATGTGGGGATTCAAAACAGGGAATAAGGATGCTGCCATTAAAATGTGATGTTCAAGGGAACTGGTCTTCCTCTGCTCAGATGTCATAGAGCTGCCATAACTTGTGACAATTGCAGAGCAGAGGTAGAGAAAGTAGATTCTTGTAAGATCTGAAGCAAGGCAGACTTGTGTGTGCATGGACTGTCATTAGGCAGAGCATTTTAAAGGCTCAGGCAGGACTTCAGGCTGCCTTTAGACATCTGTCTGGCTCTGGAAGCATCAAGTCCATCAAGCTATAGAGCACATTCTTCCTTGGAGAGAACTCTAATGTCATTCAAACACATCCACAGTCAAAACTATATCGGTGTGTGAGTAAACAGCTAAGATTGTGGTGCAGTGGGCTGATGCCTACATATGTCCATATATTTCTTTCATGCTTTCCAACACAGCTTGGTATTCAAATTCTAAAATATTTATTAATTGGAGACCTCTGAGTACCAGTACCAAAGGTAAGTTTTAATTTCTGCCCATTTGTAATTTAGCGAAATGCCTGAGTAGAAGATGGTGGAAGCTGTGAGCACAGGATGGACCACTGACTCCTTAAGCAGAGAGAGGAAATGTGGAATTGTTAAGTTTCTGTTTCAAGGGGAAGGCCAGTCATGTTGTCCACAGGGAGAATTGCTCATCATAAGTCTGGGTCCTTTGTAAACTGGAATCTTGCCTTCATCCTTTATATCCTGATTCTCAGCCAACAGAACACCCAGGATATGTGTATTCACAGAAATCTGACCCAACTGTTATCTCCCATGCTCATTCCATGCCCCACAGGCTCATGTCTCACAATACCCTGCTATAGACAGGGAAATGACAGCATGATGTCATATCATAAGGGACTACAGTACATATATCCTTGATCAAAATAGGACAGTGTGATACTTATTTCAGGTCTATGATTCATGGACATATTGAACACATTTTCCTTTTTTTCTTTGTGTCCTGTCTTCATCCTAGAATGTACAGTCACATGCAGAATCACGGGGTTCTAAACAAAATGTTCCAACTCTGCCCTCTTTCTAAAGTCATTTGTTTTCCAATATCAGAAACAATTCTACACTGTCTAGTAAACACTGGGCTCAAGAGAATGTCAGCAAAAAAACTAAGAGTAAGACTGTGTATAACATCCAGGAAGTCGGTGACCAGGGTCAATGACATGTAGCTCTGTGGCCTAAAGCCCTGCTTTTCACACATGCTTTTTCTGTCACTTCTGTATGTCAGGAAGAGCACACATGTTGGGAAAACATTGAAAGCTTTACATACTGATGGTATTTTTAGGGCAGACATTTGGAAGGTGAAAGGTTAGAGGATATTGTGTCAGTAGTGCACAATTAAGCACCTAGTAGTTTCATATGACCATCTAGAAACCTGATTTAGAGAAATCTTTCCATCTCACTATGGGAGGGCTTGCCACCTTGTGAAGTATTATTATTAATATTATAAGTTTGGTCTTTCAGTGTCCAGACTGTGGAACAGCAACCCTGGATTCAGAGGTATCTTGAGCATATTCAGCTACTAATCTGCTTAGCACAATAGGTAGAACAAAAGCTGCAGGGCATGCTCTGTTTTCAGCTCACATGTGTTCAGAAGTCATGAGTCAGCCCTGTTTGTCAGCAGGCCCCTCTTCTGAATATGTCCCACAAGTTGTGGTGGTCTGTGATGGTTTGGAGGTCTAAGAATGGCCACTGGGAAATAATGTCATGAGACCTATATAAGCTGCCTGTTACATAGAATAAAGGGATTTCAAGGATTTGCACCACCTGGAGTGATCCTAGGCTGTTTCTGTATGTCCTTGGTCATGGGGCTATCTGACCCACAGAGGGATCCTCAGCTCCTTTGGCCATGGGAACCAGCAGCTCCACAACCACATGTTTGGCTCTGAAATGATCAGTTCCACATCTGTGTGATTGGCCTTGGGAGTATCAGTTCCATAGCTGTGTTTGGCTATAGGACCCTCAGTCTCCATTGCCTGTTTGGTTGCAGGACCATTAGCCATACACACTAGCTCTCTTCAGCCTGTCCAACTATGGGGTCAATAGCCCCACACCAGACAATGACCAAAATAATTTCAATTCCATAATCAATATCCAGTCTTGGGCACTGTATTATAGCAGCAGAAAATTGAATCAGATGTTCAATATCTGCATTTCCCTGTGTGGCTTGGAGATGGGGAGAGTACTCATAATTCTGCCAGGTCAGCCTCACAAATCATTTCCACCAGCCACTCCAGGTTCTCCAAGACCACCAGGAGACAATGCCATTCTATCTTGGGTAATATTGTCTTTCCCTGCCCACAGAACAACATCTGAGCACTTCCTGCTCTCACAATTCATGGTTGCTTTGCCCTCTGAAATATGGAAGAATATAGAAAGAATGTGGAGATTTGTATGGACAGTGCCCTGCATCCTCATGACTCACATGAGGCCCAAGCAACCTAAGGCCCAGTGCTCGATCCAGCCTCACCTTCATGGCCCCATGTGACCTTCCTCTCAGGGGTCCTCATTAACTAGAACACTGTCCACTAACTGACATCTTCTCCTAAGCTCCCAACAGGAAATCAATAGAAGATACATCAGATGATTCTACTCCCAGAGTAGAGATTGATAGTGACTACCATTAATAAAACAGGGTGGCTTTATGAGGGGCAAATGGCAAAGGAAAAACTGAAAGAAATAAGGACATTTTCCAGAATGGGTTGGGTGAGGAATTTTATACCATTTGAGTAAAAGTTGTTCCTCTTCCTCCTCACATTTTCAGGTCCACTGAAGATTTTGAAGAGGAGACAGAATTAGTAAATATAATTAATTTTTAAATATAAATAAACCAGATACGTCTTGGTAGATTATAGTTAAATATATAGAATATAAAATAAAATTATTTTAAAAAGAAGAAGGTTGAGGTTGAAGACATGGCTTAGCAGTTACAAGCACCTGCTGCTCTTGCAGAGAACCTGAGATCAAACACAAGCACCCACATGGATGTTAAAAACTGTTGGTATCTCAAGCTTCTAGGATAATCAGATGCTATTTTCTACCCTCCATGGGCATTTCTCAACATGAGTGCACAAAGGCAATTCATTCCTACACATAAAAGTAATAAGTAAAATAATTTTAAGAAATGAAATAAAAATAAGAAACTTTTGTGTGTGGTCTGCCTCAGTGTGCTACTCTAGCAGTAACATAAAGAGGCTGGTGCTGTTCTATTCACTGTGGTACAGGTACTGTCACATCATGGGGCAGAGATCAAATACAGGGAAGAGCTTATCTAAGAGGTCTAGGGGGAGAAGATGTGTAACAGTGGCTGCTACTGTGTTAGTTACTTATTCTGTTGCTGTTATAAAACACCATGACCAAGGCAAATTATACAAGGAAAAGATTATTTGGAATATGGTTGAGAGGGATGAGTCCATCATGGAAGGGAAGGCATGGCAGGAGTCAGGCAGAGCAGAAAGCTGAAGGCTCACATCTTCAAGGAGACACAGGGAGCAGAAAATCTGGAAACTGAGGAAGGCTTAAGAACTCTCAAGATTGGGCCTCAGTGACATGATTTCTCAGAAAGGCTGTAGCTCCTACACCTCCACAAACAGTGCCATCACCTGAGGGCATGCATTCAATACTTGCAGCCTATGGGAGACATTGTCATTTAAATAACTACAGGCAAGAAGGAAGCCATGAAAAGAAGATCCATCTATCAATAACAGGCTCAGCCCCATCCTGCAGATACAGATATGTCAAAGGGATCAGCCTGAGAGTTTCATCTCAATGCTGCAAATGTGATGTCGCCCAGCTGTTCCCGTGATGCTTGACAAGTGTCTGTTGTGGCCTGGATATGGTCCTGATACACTAAGTGCTTCATAGCATTCATGATAACCATTTAACATGAATCTAAACCTTCAAAACTATTGTAATGGATTCAACATGACCCCCAGTCCATGGCATTTGCAAGTGAGGACAAGCTTCATCTTAGTAAAAACATCAAAATCAACTGCAGTGGATTTCCTGGAAGCTTGAGCCACTTGATGTTGATGATGGAAACAAAACTCCACTTTCTACAAAAGCCCTGAGTGGTCTTATCTGTTGATAGATCCATCCTGCCCTGTGCGTTAAATTTCTAATAGTGAAAGATACATAATCTCCTGCCACATCCTCTCAAAGTCTGTAAGTGCCATGAGTGTCTCTGAGGTAAATCACATCTTCTGAGCCCTCACTTCTCCTAGGGTTTCAACTCCATACACTGTTATATAGCAGGAAGACATGAAAATAAGGCCTCCCTGTGCTCATGAAAACCAGCCCAACACTGACCATGTAGCTCTGGCCCAGAAGTGCAGTTCTGCATTCCTCGGTGATCAGCACTGAAAATAGACTCACCATGGAGTTGGGGCTCAGCTGGCTTTTCATTGTTGCTCTTTTACAAGGTAACTTATGGAGAATAAGTGTGCTGAGTGTGAGAATGGACATGGATGAGAGGGACCCTGCCCATGTGTCATAGTCCCCTGACTTGGATTTTCTGTTTACAGGTGTCCACTGTGAGGTGCAGCTGGTGGAGTCTGAGGGAAGCCTTGAGCAGCCTGGGGGATCCCTGAAACTCTCTTGTGCAGCCTCTGGCTTCACCTTCAGTAGCTATTATATGAACTGGGTCCACCAGTCTCCAGGGAAGGGGCTGGAGTGGGTCTCATATATTAGTAGCGGTAGTAGAGTATATACCTCGTCAACTCTGTGAAGGGCCAATTAACCATCTCCAGAGACAATGCCAAGAACACCTTATACCTAGACATGAAGAGCCTGAGACCTGAGAACATGAGCCACGAATTTCTGTGCAAGAGACACAGTGAGGGAAGTTTACTGTGAGCTCATACACAAACCTCTCTGCTGGGTGTTCCAGACCAGCAAGAGGCATTGAGAACACATGAAACTTAGATCACAGCACAGCTGGATCAGATACATAAGGAGCAGAACACCTCTGTCTGGGCTACATGCCTTCATCACACCAACAAATTTCCCAGAGAGTCTCTCTACAGATATGTTGCACAGTATTTTTATATAGAGGGTTAGAGTCCTTTATTGTTGGAAGCCATGATAAAAGCCACACAGAACAAAAAAATGAGTGCTCACATGTCCAAGAATGACATGCTTCCTCCAGGACAGCTACACCCCTTATTCATTTCATGACCTTTGCAGACCGTGCAACTAAATGGGAATCAATATTCAAATACTTGGGGTCTCTGGGGGACATTCTCATTCTGGCCATCATACACATAAAATCTTACATATATATATATATTCAAAGTAGAAGATAAATTTTCTAAGGGGACTAACAGGAGGAAGGCATGAAAAAACACAAGGTAAAAGGAGTGGGGCACATAGGCAAAGTAATTGCAGCATACAACACACATTCCTATAAGAATGTTTTAACTTATCAAATTGGCCATTCTGCTGCCCAGACCATCCATGACTGTGCACCCCTGAGCATCAGGCTGACACTATATGAAGTCAGAGGGGTAACAGAAAGTCAAAGGGCCAGGGAGATTGCTCAACAGGTAAAGTGCTTGACACAGAAGCCTGAAGGACACAGTTCAATCCCTAGATCCCACATAAGGGTGGAAGGAAAGAATCAACTCACAAGTGCCCTCTGACCTCCACTCAGGTGCTGTGGCATGCACCTACCCCTACATCCACACAACACTAGTAAAAATATTTGACAATGAGAATGCATAATAAATATAACATGGGGGGAGATAGTCAGAGGGATAACAGAAAGTCAAAGGGCCAGGGAGATTGTTCAACAGGTAAAGTGCTTGACACAGAAGCCTGAAGGACACAGTTCAATCCCTAGATCCCACATAAGGGTGGAAGGAAAGAATCAACTCACAAGTGCCGTCTGACCTCCACTCAGGTGCTGTAGCATGCACCTACCTCTACATCCACACAACACTAGTAAAAATATTTGACAATGAGTATGCATAATAAATATAACATGGGTGGAGATCTGATTAAAGTATATCTGGTGAATGGGCAAATACAAGGCTCCATTAAAGGTGGTTATTTTGATATTTTTGAGGCAGAAATTTCTCTGTAGGCATCCTGATAGACCTTGTTTTTCCATTCAGGATTTCAAAGAACCAATTTTACCTGTGAATGCATGTGTGCCTGCAAACATGCATGAATGAATGAACTAACAAGGAGAGAGCAACATGCACTGTTGTGTCTTCCTGTTATCCATGAGAACTCTGCTATTGTATTCTTGTGTCTAGTTTGCAGATGAGCAAAGTGAGGCCCGAGAGGCTCTACATCGTCCATAGCACTTGCATCATCTGTAGAGTTCGCTTCATCCATAGAGTTTACATCATCCTCAGAGTTTACATTATGCATAGAGCTTGCACCTTCCATAGAGCTTACATCTTCCTTATACCTTACATCATCCATAGAGTGTATATAATCCATAGAGCTTACATCATCTGTAGAACTTACATCATCCAAAGAGTTTACATAATCCATAGAATGTACATAATCTATAGAGCTTAGATCATCCATAGAGCTTACATCATCTGAGAATACATCATCCATAGAGCTTATATATGGAGTTTTTAAAGTGTCCAAATATCTGTGTAAGTTCTTTTTTCATCCTAATATGTTTGTGTATTTATTATAGTGGGTGTTTTATATGCATGTTGGTGTAGTGTTTGAACCTGCTGACATTTAATATCTCCATATATCACACTACATATTCTTTTAGAGACAACTTCTCTCACATATTCTGGAGCTCATCCACTGATTAGACTTGTTCTGCAATGAACTCCAATATCTTGTTGCCTATACCTCCTACAGTTGTGATTGCTTGTGTCTTCCACAACTCTCTTTCCACTGGGTACTGAAGAGAGGAATTCAGGTGCTTCTTGTGCAGCAATAATGCTACCTACACAGTCTCCCTCTATCCTCATTAGAGATAATATCAAATCATGGATACCTACTAACTGAAAAGTATGCAGAACTTCACATGGGGAAGAAGTGGCTCAATAGGGAGCTGAATCAAATAAATTGAGCCCACCTGGAACTTGACCATTTCTAATTACTAGGATTTTCATAACCACTTCAATAATATTGCTCAATAAATGTCTTTACTGGTTCTCTACTTCCTATTGGTTTAATTTAAGATGTTTTGTGTGTCTATAAATCCACCTATTTTTCACATCTTCCAATATTTAGAATACCAATTTTGAAGTTATGCTGTAATCATCACATGGTTTCCATTGATGTCTCTTGTGGTGTTCATTTTACATCCATTTTTATTAAATTGGATCTTACTTTTCACTTTTCTTATTTATTTTTATTTCATGTATATGAGTTTTATGCCTTTTCTATGTAATTGGACTTATTTCATGCAGTGCCCACAGGTAACAGAAGAAGATGTCAGATTTCTTGGAACTGGAATTGTGGATGGTTGAATGCCACCAGGTGGGTGTTGGGATTCATACCCAGGTCTTCTGCAAGACCAGACAGTGTATTAATCTCTGACCCATCTCATTCTCCAGCCTCAAAATTTACTTTGATCAACCTAGTGAAGGGTTTGTAAATTTTTTCTAAGAGCCTACTCGATTCACCGGTACTTTTTATTGTTCTATTTCTTTTCCAATGCTTTTTTCCTTGCTTTTTATTGTTTTTTTTTTCTGTCCCCTTCCTAATAATGCTTTGGTTGTCTTGTATACTTTTTTCTTTAACTCAAAGAACATAACTATTTACCTAAGACCTCTCTGACTACAGAAATATTGAGAGAGCAGGGAATTATCATATGAAGAAACACAATCAATACTGATAATGAAAATACTGCTTATTTCTCCCAGATGCAGAACATTGATGTATGAGACGGTCTCTATGTGGAGTTTTGGGTTTTGTTTCAGGTGTTGGAATCAGAATTGGGATCTTGAGAGGAGAAGTAGACATCTGAGTGAGGGGCAAGCAAGATCAAAGGCAGACTAACCCTGTGCTATGGAATTACCTGGTGGCTGAGGGAGAGGAAGGGGAAAAGTGGAAGTTCAGCAGGAGGATGCAGAAGGAGGAAGATCCACGTGTGTAGAAAAATACCAGAAGGAAAGTCTTTAATTTTTTAGTTATTTCCAGTTAATTAAAAATCCATGGAAATGATACTTCTGTAAATTTCATGAAACAAAATTGAGGAAACCATGAAGAAATTCATGTGTGGCCTGGTGAAAAGATGGAAGAGGAGAAGAACATGTACAGGAATTACAAAACTACCAATAGGACTGCTTCAGGAGGCAGCACAGGTGAGCTTCCTGAGCACAAAGCTATCCCCATGACTAGTTTCACTCTCATCCTTCAAGTCCCACCCCTACTCTGACTAGATAGTTATACCTACCTCATGATCTCCCCACCCTGACTTTTTCCCTAGACCTCTCTTGTGAGCATTGTGTTTGAGACCCACAGCACAGCCTGTCCAAACCCAGGCACTGTATTCCCAAATTCTTGGATTCCCTTCACTCTACCAGAGAGCTCATCTTGGAACCATCCTTTCCCAACAATAAAATAATCCAAAGTAAGAAAATAAAGTATAGGCCAACTAACACTTCATACCTGGCCACAATGAAAACATGATCCAATTACAACAAAAACATAACCAAAATTAAAGAAAGGCAGACTAAAATTTCATATCAGATACACAACTTACAAAATATATCTATTTGCCCAAACCACAATACAAAAACACAAATAAGCTGGGCGTGGTGGCGCACGCATTTAATCCTAGCACTTGGGAGGCAGAGGCAGGCGGATCTTTGTGAGTTCAAGGCCAGCCTGGTCTACAGAGTGAGTTGCAGGACAGCTGAGGCTACAGGAAGACCCTGTCTCAAAAAGACGAAAAAAAAAAAAAAAAAAACACAAATAATATGAAAAAATAAGAGAATATATTCCCACCCACCCCCAATCCTACAGAAGAGTATTAGAATGAGAACCACCTGGAGGAACCCCAGGATGCAGAATGTAAGGGAAAAAAAGGATTCAATGACTTTAAAGAACACACAAACAACTCAGAGAACTCAAAGAAGACAGGAGTAAAGTCCTAACTGAAGATCAGGAAAATGCAAATTTCTGACAGAACGAAATGATAAAAAAAATTAGTACTAGAAAAGAGAATTGACAACTAAGACAGAACCACACACCAACTCAGTTTTCATACCTGAGAAAAATGCAAGAAAACTACATCTACAATATAAACAGAAACAAAATTCAACTAAACAAAGAGAATAGAATTTCCTCTCAAATACACAAAAAATGATATCCATATGCACAAATGGCAGTGCAAAAATACAAGTAATATGAAAATCCAAGAGAATTTGTCTTCAACAAAACCTAACAACAATGAGAATCACCCTCAGGAACCCTACAATGCATAATTTAAAAGAATACTCATGAATACCATCAAAGAATTTAAACCTCTGACAACACAAAATACAAGAAAGTATAGGCTTAAACTTGTGAAGGAAGCTCAAGGAAATACAAATATGTGGCTGAATGAAATAACAAAAACAATATAGGACCTGAAATATTTACTCAGGAAAAGAAATTGAATTATTGAAAATCACTCAAGAAATGAAGATGGATTTACAAAATTCAACATGTGAATTTGAAATGAGTGGAAGAAATGTCAAAGAGACAATGAACAAAATTAAAAACAACATATTAAAATACTAGATGATAGGGGCTGGAGAGATGGCCTAGCGGTTAAGAGCGCCGACCACTCTTACAGAGGACCCAGATTCAATCCCCAGCACCCACATGGCGGCCGAGAACAGTCTGAAACTCCAATTCCAGGAGAACTCCAGTTCCAGGGGAGTCCGACACCCTCTTCTGACCACCACGGCATTGCATGACACGGGTGCACAAACCTGCATGCAGACAGTACATTCGTACACATACAGAAATAAATAAAATTAAAAAAAACAAAATAATAAAATAAAATACTAGATGATAAAGATGAAAAAACTGGACATTTCGAACAAAGAAAATTTAAAAACTTAGAAGAAAAACAAGAATAATATGCAGAAAATGGGGGACACCACGAATATTCCAAATCTGTGCATCAGAGCAACAGAGGAATGTGACATTGACCAAGTCTTCAGTAGGCTTATAGAAGAAAACTTCCATAAATTAAGAAAAGACATACCTATACAGTTATAATCAACACACAGAACCTCAAAAACACAGAACCAGAACAGAAACTCTCCACAGCATTTAACAGTAAAAACATTGAATGTACAGAATATAGAGAAAGAACTCAAATGTGCAAGAATAAGACAACAACTTACAAGAAAAGGAGAACCTGTGTGAATTACACCTGATGCTGCAATACAGACCAAAACCAGAAAAACTTAGACAAAAATGCTCATGGAGAATAGAAAATATGAACATAACTGCCAACCCAAAATATTTTATCCAGGGATAATCAAAGCAAAAAGAAAAATTTTTGATGACATGGATACATGGGAAGAATTCATATCAATCAAAGAAGCAATAGCAAGAACACTTGAATACTCAAAGCAATCCAAAGGATGTAAAAGGAAAGGCTATGCCCAAGAGATTACAGAACAACAACAACAACAAAAGCAAAACAAATGAAGGTGTAATTATGGAAATACAAATTAGGATCAAGAACGCAATAAAGCTTTAAATTCATCAGCAAAAGTAGCTGAGGTAAATATGAGAATGTTTCGAGATGATATAACACGCTTCTGAATGAAGAATGGGCCAAAGAAGAAATTAAGGAAGAAATAAAAGTATTTCTGGAAGTAAGTGAAAATAATTATACAATACAGCAAAATCTCTGGGATATTTTTTAAATCAATTTGAAGAAGGAAATTTATGGCTCTAAGTAGCTAGGTTTAAAACAATCAGAAAGGGCATAAATAAACGAAAAGGCAGTACAACTCAAGATTCTGGAAAGATAAGAACAAACCAAATTAAACCCAGCAGATGAGAAGAGGTAACAAAAATCAGAGCAGAAATTAATAAAATAAAAAATAAAGTAATACAAAGAGTCAATGAGTCTAAGAGCTATTTCTTTGAAAAGATAAACAAGATAGATAGAACCTTAGACCAGTTAATCAAAAGAAAGGGTAAATCCAAATAAACAAAATCTGAGGTAAATGAAAAACATCACAGCAGACACCAAAATGTTCCAGAACATTATGAGGGAATACTTAAAAAAGAAAAACATGCTCTACTAAATTTGAAAACCAAAAAAATGGATGAATATATAAATTCAAGGAAATCAACAAATCAACAAATCAACAACAACAAAAAATAATTAAAAAATAAATCAACAGCTTAGACATATCTATAATGAAGAAGAACATTTAAACAGAAATATAACATCTCTGAACTCCAACAGAGTCCAAGCCAAGATGGGTTCCCAGCAGTATTGTACCAAAACTTCAAAGATTTAGAAGCAATTCTACTAAAATTATTCAGTAAGATAGAGAGGGGCAATTCTAAAACTCCTTCTATGAAGATAGGATCACTCTCTCACACACACAATTAGAAAGAAACCCCTATATATCTAATTGCTTGTGCTTCATTAGTAGGATCGAAAGGTTACTCCTGAACAAACTGTCAGCCCATGAAAGGAAACAGCCAGAATTGACCAGAATCCAAGTCAACAGCTCCAGAGAGAGAGGACAGTTTTACTTCTCATCCACCTGTGCCCCTTTTCTAAGCCTAGGGAACAATCTGCGGAAGAGGGGGCGTGGTAGAATGCAAAGGCTGCGATTGGAGTGAATGGTGAAACTACAGCGATGTAGTCTGGACACTCATCTGATCAACTTGATTGAACAAACAACCTGTCACCCCCCACTGAATGGTGGGACTGTGGGGGCTTGGGCACAACAATCTGTAGATTGGTTTTGCACGAAGGATGCTTATACTCATGGATTATCACTTATAGCTAAAAAATTAAAAATAAAAAAAACCCTGAAAGATGCAGGACAGTTATGGCAGAATACATGATCTGGGATGGGGTGGGAGTGGGGGGGAAGGGAAAGGGAAATATGCCTGATCTGAATTAGAAAATGATGTACAAAATGCACAAACCATCAATAAAAATTAAATTAAATAAAAAAGAAAGAAACCCATATTCTTAATGAATGCAGATGCAAAAATTCTAAAATGAAATACTTGCAAACCATTTGTTCTAGACTGCTTTCATATTGCTGTAACAAAACAGTCTGACTAATACCAACTTGAGGAAGAATGGGTTTATTTGTCTTACATATCCTGGGTCACAGATCATCACATAGGGAGCCCAAGTTAGGAACTCAGGGCAGGAATCTGGAGGAACACTGATTATTGGCTTGCTCCCCTGACCCATGCTCATTCTGCTTTCCTATAGAATACATAACAGCCTGCCCAGAGATGGAGCCAACCACAGTGTGTTGGGCCCTCCCACATCACTCAGCAATCAGGAACATGCCCCCAGACAAGGTCACAAGTGAGTCCAATGGAGGAAATTTCCCAATTGAGCCTCCTTCAACCCAGTTGTGTCAAGTTGACAATAAAGCTATACAGCACATCATTTGCAGATACACATCAAAAATATCATCATCCATGATCAAGTCAGCTTTATTCCAGAGATGCAGGAATATATATGTAATAAATTATATAAATGAAGTTAAAGGCAAAAATCACATTGACATCTCAATAGATTCAGAAAAGGCCTTTGACAAAATCCAAGATGCATCTATTATAAAAGTACTAGAGGGAAATGGACAACCAGGCACATATCTCAACATGAGCAAAAAAGTGGCAAATCACAAAATCAATTTCCAAAACCAGAAGCCTTTCTATACACCAGTAACAAACAGTCAGAGAAAGAGTTTTTGGAAACTCTACCATTCAAAATAGCCTCAAAAATATTTAGGAATAAATATAACCAAAGTCATTAAAGACATTTGCACTGGACATTTGAAATCTTTGAAGAAAGAAATTAAGGAATAAACAAGGAAATCAAAAGACCTGTTGTGGTCATGATTGATAGGATTAATATTATAAAAATGAACACTTTAACAAAAGCAATTTACACAAAAATACCAAATTAAAAAATAAAGGCAGTCATGGTGGCGCACACCTTTAATGCTAGTACTTGGGAGGCAGAGACAGGTGTTTCTCTGTGAATTCAAGGCTATCCTGATCTACAGAGTGAGGTCCAGGACAGCTGGGGCTACAGGGATACCCTATCTCAAAAATGCCAAGACAAAACAAAACAAATAAACAAAAAGAAAACAAAAGCAAAAAGCAACTTATAGACTGAATGAAATGTCAGTTAAAATCCTCATAACATTCTCCACAGAATTAAAAAAAATTATCCGAAAATTCAGAAGGCACTATGCGAGCTGCTGAGGGAGAACAGTGATCGATTTTGCAATCCCAGCTTTGCAGCCTCATAACCACAACAAAGGCCAGCACAGCAAACTACATTGGTGGAGTAGTGGGAATATTATTCCAGGGGTAATTAACAGCTATCTAACTGGATGTAAAATGGAGTCATATGTAGGAAACCCATGCATGGTATTGTAAAAGAGCCAAGTACACATGGCTGGATAGATCGTAGTGCCTAGAGTAAACCCTTACATCTATCACATCAGTAAATAAATGTAAGTTTTACAATAAACTAAACATGGATGCTTCTACTTACACACAAGTTTACCAGTCACCACTCATCAAAGAAGCTTCTTTTTGTAAGAGATGGAGATGGTTACAATGTTCCAGATAGTCACACACAAAAAACAAGGGTCTGTGATATCTGAAGCCGTAATTTAAACATCTAGGCTGGAACTTTCACACACAAGGCTCATGAATCATTTTGGAACAGGAGTAGAGAGAATCCTATTTCACAACTCTCACCAATGCAGTTTCCTCACTCAAGAGTGTGCAATGAACACAGCGGGCAGCAACTAGCCAAAGTGCAGACAGTTAGAGATTTCAGAGTGTATGTCTCTGCATAGCTGTCCTATATTAGCCATTAACCACATATGGCTTATGGACCATTTAGGTGGAGTAGATGGAAAGATTGTAAGAGGCAGGGTTGTTGCATGGTCATAAGGAATGAGTCTCTCATGTTTCCAGGAAAGTGCTAATAATAACTGAGATAAGGTCTGTTTCAGAAACAGTTAAAAAATTGCCAAAGATACAAGTCCATATCACAGTGAATCTCACCAAATCTGTCTGAATCTGTACAAAGTATGCAACAGAAAGAAGCTGAACTGAGGAGCACAGGCCCAGGCAGTGGGTAGATCCAGGGTGTCCTCACCTCCTCTCCAGAAACACAACTGACTGTCACATTTTTTTTTAATTTCACTGAAAAGTAGTACAGAGAGGGCATGGTCTATACTTCTGGACCGAGGAGAAACAAATTAAGCATTGTGTGCCATTTTAAGATTTATGATTAGTTTTATTTGTGTGGGAATACTCAGGTGATTGCAGGTGCCTATGGAGGAGAGAGACTTCAGATTCGCCTGCAGCTCTACTTACCTGCAATTGTGAAACACCAGATTTTTGTGCAAGTTAAAAAAAGCCCACTTCTCTGTAAATGTAGGGAATGCTGTTCACTGCCTTGTCATCTTTCCAGTACTGTGCCATCTTGCCCTGTCCTCTTTCCAGTACTTCTTAAAAAGAAAATGTGCATGCTCAGCTACCATTCTGTCTAATGTTTTGTAATGCTCATCAGTTTCTCTGAGGATTCAATCTGTCCTAAGCACTGTCTTCAACCAGAGTTCCAACTTCAGAACATGCTGTATAGGAGAAAGACATGCAAATAAGTCCTCTCTCTGCTCATGAAAACCAGCCAAGCCCTAACCCTGCAGCTCTGGCAGTGGAGCCCAGCAGTGCAACCCCAGGTTTTCCCATTCAGTAATCAGCTCTGAACACAGACTCAGCGTGATGTTGGCACTGAGCTAGCTTTTCCTTGTTGCTCTTTTACAGGGTAATTATGGAGAACAAGAGACCCTTAGTGTGTGAACAGAAATGAGAGAGGGACAGTGACCATGTGAGACATTTTGTGATCAGGATTCTCTGTTTGCAGGTGTCCAGTGTGATGTGCAGCTGGTAGAGTCTGGGGGAGGCTTGGTGCAGCCTGGATGATCCCTGGGACTCTCCTGTGCAAGCTCTGGATTCACCTTCATTCCCTGTGCCATACACTGGGTCTACCAGGCTTCTGATAAGACTCTGGAGTGGGTCTCAAGCATTATTAGTAGTGGTTACTACATGGACAACACAAAATCCGTGAAGGGCCGATTCAACATCTCCAGAGACAATGCCAAGAACACCCTGTACCTGGACATGAGAAGTCTGAGACCTGAGGATACAGGCATCTATTACTGTGCAAGACACGCAGTGAGAGGTTACTGTGAGCTCAGATACAAACCTCCCTACAGGATGCTCACAACAAGCAGGAGGCGCTGAGAACACACAGCACAGCAGTGCAGTGACATTAAAGGACTCCTCTGTGTCTTGGCTGAATCTCCTCAACACAAAATATTTTCCAAAGAAATCTCTCAATAGCTGTGGTGTGTAGTAATGTTTAAAGTTTCATAATATTTTCGTAGTTCTGCTTTCAATCCTGTTGCATATTTGTCTACTTATTTTGGGTTCTTATGTACATGTGCACACAGACTGGTTGCACAGGTGGACATCTGGTGTTTCTATCCCTCTACAACTTTTGAGAAAAGTTCCCTCACTTAGACTGGGTACGTTGAGACCCTCAATATCATGCTCTCTGCCAAGAGATAGATTACTGGTGGGCTGTGATTCCTGAATGTGGAGCTGGGTCCTTAGTGTATGAACTGGGGTGCTTCTTGAACAGCAGGCACTCTACCAACCCAACCGTCTTCGCCCCCTCATAGGCATTATTAAATAGAGGATGCACTCTGACTTTCACAAGATGCAGAGCATCACAGAACAGTAGAGATTCTACCATGGGCACCATGATCAGATCCTGAGGACACTCAGGACCCTGGAGTCTGCTCCCTAGACTCAGGAGAACCTCAGTCAGTTTCCATGATTGGAGCAGAGTTTGGAATTCACCTGGACCAATGCAAATTTGGGACAAATCAGCGGCCCATAAAACCTGATGAACTTCTCTTTCACCATCATCCTCACACAACTGCAAACATGAGATCCACACTCTCCCTGCTCTCATCCTGAATCCGTGGGAGGATACTGATCCTGGTAATCCGTGGGAGGATACTGATCCTGGTAATCCATGGGAGGATACTGATCCTGATAATCCGTGGGAGGATACTGATCCTGATAATCCGTGGGAGGATACTGATCCTGATAATCCGTGGGAGGATACCGATCCTGGTAATCCATGGGAGGATACTGATCCTGATAATCCGTGGGAGGATACTGATCCTGATAATCCGTGGGAGGATACTGATCCTGGCCAGGCTCTGGTACTAAGAGCGCGAGGCCAGTGTAGCTAGTGAGAGCAGCTGAACTTCAGATAACAGTAGGCAGCTCAGAAAGAGTTAAACCTGTAAGATTTTTTCTTTTTTTTTTTTTTTTTTCTTTTTATTAAGTTTTCAAACTTCTATCCTTTAATTCCAGTGAATTGTAATATTATATATATATATATTAATAATATAATATATATATTTATATATATAGAGAGAGAGAGAGAGAGAGAGAGAGAGAGAAAGAGAGAGAGAGAGAGAGAGAGAGATTTCCTTCAGGTATGTTGAGCTCTTTTCCCTCCTCCTGGCTCCTTTCTTTACCTTTTGTTTTCTCTATCTCACCAGCACCCAGAAACATGATTTTGATCCCTGTGATGGTAAATTAGTCACAGGTCCTTTATCTGAAACTCAGGTATGCTTAGGTTGTGACGCTACAGGGCCCAGGGTTAGATCAGTGAGTGATGTTCAGCTGCATTACTGGGACCCTCTGTGTGGTCTCATGGGGGAAGGACATGTATATATTCAAAGTCAGGAAATACTGATGGTTCCCTCAAAATATGATGCCCATTGAGCAGTGATCTTCCTCTACACAGATGTCCCTGTGTTGCCCTACCTTGCCCATTGCAGTGTTGGGGGTGTGTGCTGAGCTGCCAGCGAGTTCCAGAGCAGGGAAGGAAGAGTCCCATGTGCCTTTATTCTGCTATTTGAAACACTTTCTGAATGGTTCAGGCAGGACCTGAGTGAGTCTGCTTTTACAAAGAATTGCATTTCCACATTATCTGTCCTACTTTGGCCCCATCAGGTCCATCATGGTGCAGAGGACAGGCTTCCTTAGAGGGAGCTGAAGTTTACACCGTGCACACATACCTTCACAGCCCCACCTGCACTAGTGTGTGGCTGAGCAACTAGAGACAGTGGTCTAGCCAGTCTAATGCCAAAGAATGACCATATATATGGTTGTTTCACATTTTCCAGTACACCTTCATTCTCAGGTTCTAAAATCTTTATGAATTGGAGACCCCTGAGTGTGAATACCAATGATGAGATTTAAAACTTTCTGTGCATTTGTGTTTGAGAGCAATGCACAGGTAGAAGATTGTGGACACTGTAGTCACAGGATGGAACTTTGACTTCCCAACCTAAGATGGGGCCTGAGAAGACCAAGGCCCTGTGCCCCATGCAGTGGCAGCCATTCTCCCTACACATCCCCTCACCTCAGTGGTCCTCATAAATAAGCACACTTATCACCCACTAGTAGATGCTTAGAAGCTCTCAATGGAAAACAGTAGATATGACTTATTCCAGATGGTTCTATTCCCTAGGTAGAGTTGATAAGTACAAAAATTAGTGAGCGACAAAGGATAGCATGTTGAGGGGTCAAATGCCAAAAGGAAACACAGAGTAATGGAAATGTCCAGGTTCAGGGATTTTGACGCCATTAGACAAAAGTTCATTGGTTTCATCGCAGCAATTCTCAGATGCACTGAGAATTTGCAAAAGGCATCGAGGTTACCTGATGAAGACTTTCACCAAATGAGCGCAGTGCAAAATTTATTGAGAACCTGAACATAAGAGCATATTTCACCTTGTAGTAATAGCTAAGGGCTTTCTGAATGTGGGTGGATAGCACTGGAAATAATATCAGCAATCAATAAATGGGATCTCATAAAATTAAATTTTTCTTTAAAACAAAAGAAACTTTAAAAATAAATACAGGTCTTGGGGCTGGAGAGATGGCCTAGCAGTTAAGAGCACCGACCGCTCTTACAGAGGACCCGGGTTCGATCCCCAGCACCCACATGGCGGCAGAGAGCCCTCTGAAATTCCAATTCCAGGAGAACTCCAGTTCCAGGGGAATCCAATACCCTCTTCTGACCTCTGCGGCATTGCACGACACGGGTGCACAAACCTGCATGCAGACAGTACATTCATACACATACAGAAATAAAAAAAATATTAAAATAAATAAATAAACAAATAAATAAAGGTCTGGAGTCATGGCCTAGTGGTTAAGAGCTCCAACTGCTCTTGCAG
Source organism: Rhizomys pruinosus (assembly GCA_009823505.1). Classification (NCBI taxonomy): domain Eukaryota; kingdom Metazoa; phylum Chordata; class Mammalia; order Rodentia; family Spalacidae; genus Rhizomys; species Rhizomys pruinosus. Next base: position 1,075,593 of record VZQC01005679.1, on the reverse strand, counting down.
TGGATCCGGGGTTCGATCCCCAGAACCCACATGGCAGCTGAGAACCATCTTTAACTCCAATTCCAGTGGAATCTAACACCCTCTTCTGACCTCCGCGGCATTGCAAGACACAGGTGCATAAACCTGCATGCAGACAGTACATTCATATACATAAAAAGTAAGTAAAAAAATAAATAAATAACAATTTATAGATAGCCAAAAAATGCAGGAGAATCTTTGTCAGCTATTCACCTGATGGACAATTAGTATCTATAACATGGGCAAAGTGCTGAGAGTAAGAGACTGAGAGCTCAGCCACACACACGGCTTAGAAATAAGCATGTGAACTTCTGCTCAAAACAGTCAACTTCCTCATGGAGAATATTGAGAAAGACTGAGAAAGAGATGAAAAGCATGTTTGGCAGAATGCATGAGCTCTTGCGGGGTGGAGGAATGGGCGGGAACACGGGTCTAGATTTGTTAAAAAAATATAAATAAATTTATGTGAAAAAAATAAAAAAGGAAAGAATAATAAAAAAAGAAAAAAAGAAATAAGCATGGTTCTGTTCAGATTATTTTCCTCTTTTATGGTGAAGTTCCTTTTCTGTTTCACATTAGTAAGCAGCTGAGATGTCTCAGTTATGCATGCCACCAAGCTGAAGAACCTGAGTTAGATCTCCAGCATGGACATGATCAAGTAGTCACTCTACTGTTATTCAGGCTGTGATCAGTCTATGGCTTCAGGTGGAACAGGATGGGCTCAGCCAGCTGCAAGTTACACATATTGTCTTACCTTCTATAACTCTTACCAGTACACTGACATCTAATCTGAAAACTGCCTGCTTTGATGAGTCCAGTGACATCATGCTATGTAACAGGAGGATATGCAAACAAGGCCTCCCTCTGCTCATGAAAACCAGCCCAGCCCTGACCCTGCAGCTCTGGTGGCAGAGGAGCACAGCCCTGCATCCCCAGGTGTGCAGATTCAGTGATCAGCCCTGAATGCAGACTCAGCATGGAGTTCAGGCTGAGCTGGCTTTTCCTTGTTGCTTTCTTACAAGGTAGCTTATGGAGAACAAGAGATGTTGAATGTGAAAATACACATGGATGAGAGGAACAGTGTCCATGCATGACAAATTCCTAACCAATATTTTCTGTTTGCAGGTGTCCATTGTGAGGTGCAGCTGGTGGAGTCTGAGGGAGGCTTGGTACAGCCTGGGAGATCCCTGAAACTCTCCTGTGCAGCCTCTGGATTCATCTTCAGTGACTATAACATGAACTGGGTGTGCCAGGCTCCAGGGAAGGGACTGGAGTGGGTCTCATTCATTATTTATGATAGTACCATCACACACTACGCTGACTCCGTGAAGGAACGATTCACCATCTCCAGAGACAATGCCAAGAATACCCTGTACCTGGAGATGAACGGTCTGAGATCTGAGGACACAGCCATATATTACTGTGCAAGACACACAGTGAGAGAAGGTTACTGTGAGCTCAGACACAAATCTCCCTGCAGGATGCTCATGACCAGAAGGGGGTGCTGAGAACACAAAGCCTGGGCCAGTCAAAGGGCTGCATATTCACAAAGGACTCCTCTGTGTCTGGGCTCTCTCCTCATCACAGTGTAGTTTTCCCAGAGATTCTTCTTAGAGATATGGTGTGTAATAATCTTTGAATTGTCCAAATATTTTTCAGTTCTCTTTTTTATTGTGGTATGTATTTGTTTCGGTATTTACCATTTTCAGTTTATCCTATACGTGTGTGTGTGTGTGTGTGTGTGTGTGTGTGTTCATATCAGTGTCTCCATCTCTCCTCTAAACTTTACATTTGAGAGAATTTCTCTCACTGATATCTATCTGATCTCAAGAACTGGCTAGGCTGGTGGGTACTGACCTCCAGGGTCCTGCTGCCTCTACCAAAAGAGATAGATTACTAGTGAGCTGGCACACTAGGTTTGACCTTGGACTTTAAGACAGAACACAGGACCTTCTTCTGTAGGGAACGCTTTACTCACAAAGCTATCTTCCCAGCCTTACAGATATTATTAAATAGAGGGTCCGCTCTGCCCTGAACAAGACACAGAGCATCACATGTCTAGGACTGTGCTTGTTCTCATGATTTCACTGAATGTAATGTGTGCAAGCAATTTCCTTCTCACATGCTGATCCCTTCTTTCTCCTTTAGGCTCCTTTCTTTATCTTTAATTTTCACTGTATCAACAGTACCCAGAAAACATGGGATGTGGTCCCTGTGGTGAAATCTGTGTGGCCAGTACTTGATCTGAAGTTCTCATGTGCTTAGGATCCTGCAGGACCCAGGAGACCACCAGCAGGTCCTCATTCTTCATAGCTGTATACTTGGAGCTGTCTCTCAGGTTGCACTGTGAAGAGCACCTGTATACTCAAAATCAGGGAATGATGATGGTGCCATCAAAATGATCACATGCAACTGATCTTCCCAATCTGTAGATGCCAAGTATTGCCATATCTTTTGTCTAAGTGAGGACTGGAAGCATGCACCATGACCTCCTGAGAGAGCTGTGGTAGGGCAGGAGCAGACCTAGATTTTCATGGGTTCCATCAGACACAGCATCTGACAGTCTCTGGGAGGATGTGAGACTACATTAACACAGAAATCCACCTCCGCCTGCTCTCACTGCACCAGCTCCATCAAGGTGCAGAGGACAGTCTTCCTGAGAGGGAGCTGAGACTGTAACACCATCACATGACTTCACAGTCCCACCACACTCATGTGAGACCAAGTAGTGTGGTCCAGTGAGACTATGTCCTGAGTCTGAAAATTCACATATTTGTTCAGTATTTACCAACAGATTTCAGTTCTCAGGTTCAAAACTCTTTGTTAATGGCAGACTTCTCAGTGTCAAATATCAAAGCTGCACTTAACTTCTGTTCAGGGGCTCATCATAGACCAAATCCTTGTTTTGCTCCTTTTTATCAGATTGTCAGGCAACAGGAGTCCCAGGATCTCTTCACCCAAATTTGGCCAAACTACCATTTCCCCGTGCTCCTTCCATGGCCTTCAGGTCCTTGTCTCACACTGCCCTCTTATAGGCAGATTTTGGGGCAATACAAATGGGAGGGAACAACATAAGGACTGGGTCAAAGAACTGATTGATACAGTTAAATGCTGCCCAAAACAATAAACCTTTGCAGAGAAAAATTTTAAAAAGTCTGAGAGAAAGATACTGGATAGATTTGGTAGAATGCATAGACTGGGGTGAGGAAGGGGCCAGGAAAAGGGGAATATGTCTAAATTGAGCAGAAAAATTATGTATTAAATACACAAAACATCAATAAAAGTATTTCATTTTATTTTTTCATTTAATTTTTTATTTTTTTGCATTTTCTTCCATTTATTTCTCTTTGTAACAATAAGTAATAAGTTTTGAGTACAAACATCCTTCATGTAAAACCAATTTGCAGGCAGTTGTGCCCAAACCCACACAGCCCAAGGCTCCCACCATCCAGCTGAGGGGGCATGTATGTACAATCAAGTTGATCAAATAAGTATCCAGTCTATATTGCTATAGTTTCACCATTCACCCCAATTGCAGCCCTTACATTCTACCATGCCTCCTCTTCTGCAGATTGTTCCCTAGGCTTAGAAAAGGGGCACAGGTGAACGAGAAACAAAACAGTCTGCTTTCTCTGGAGATGTCATTTTGGACTCTAACCAGTTCTGGCTGTTTCTTTACATGGGCTGACAGTTTGTTAAGGAATACCCTTTCAATCCCACTAATGAGGCACAGGCAATTGGATATATAGGTATTTAAACAGTACTAATTATTATGTTAGGTTACTTTGGTATAGACACAGATGTTTGGATGGTATGTTAATCCATGAATTACATTTTTTCTGTAAAAGATGACAAGGTCTTACTGGGGCTTATAACATCTCCTAACCACTAAAGGATGTAAGCTTGTGGCATCAGCCATGAGTAATTCCTCCAAGGAGAGATCTAATAGCCAATTAGATTTGGGATATACGGACATATGGCTGCCACTGCTGCACAGTATTTCCAGGCAGGTGAGGTATATCTGATGCTGACAGAGGAGTCTTGCTTGACTCAAGGAGACCAATATTTGCTTTATTGGTTTAGTGGTCTTTGGTAGCACTCTCTGGTATACCAGAGACCAATGGTACACTTGCAAGTGTGGTCTCAATACATCTTTCCCATGCTTACATCAGGTCTTCGACAGCAGGGCCTTACTGCCTCTCTTCTTGCAGGTATACCAGTTTACAGGCAAGAAGCCTTTACCTTTTGTGTGTGGGGGGTGCTTGGATCCCCTGGTCAACATCTCCTTGGCAGAATAATCCATTGCTGATATCAGAGCTCTCCTGTATTAATATATTTTGCTTAAATGCACAGCTTAAAGACTCTAGTATTATATTTGGTTCTGAATAGAGAATAATCGTTTTCACAGTTCCTATGTCAATTAATTAAAGAAAGCAGTTTTTACCAGTATTATAGGAGATAACCTCTATAACAGTCAGCTTTAAATTACAGTTAGAGATTGACTTCATTACCATCATATTTTTATTTATTCTATGAAAAGGAGGTAAGAAAGTCTCTCATATTAAAACTTTGAGGCACCTAGAAAGTAAGGTTCATTAGGACTCTTTATAAACAGCTGTTACAAATAGGCTCCACAGAGATGTTTGATCCCTGTAGCAGTTTGAGGTTTTTCCTCCTTTAAAAGCCTAGATGGGCCAACTTCTCTGCTGGTATTTCTTGGTACATCCTACACAATGCAAGGCTGTATCTTTTCTTTCTCAGCCATTAAGTTGGGAACGTTTTGACCTGTGGGAACATACAAATCTTTTTCCAGTAGTTAGTTTTAAGATTAAATTGAAATTTTTTTTGGCAAAAAAGTTTAATGTATAACTGTATCCCCCTTTTTTTAATTGCAGGTTTTTATTTTTTGACCCATGAGTCTCAAAAAGGCAGTTGTAGTACACATACCTATAGGCAGGAATCAAGGTGTAAATTTCATCAAATTTATCCAAGCTGTTTTGGGTGACTGTATGTTGTTAATTGGGAAGCAAACTTAATATCTTAAGTTAAATTATACTACAGGTAAAAGAGAATGTTACAAGATACTGTATAACACAAAGATTATAGAGAACATTTGTATATGTTAATCCCATAGTTATTGTTATACAGATTTTAAGTAAAACAAATATGACCAACAGCAATTTATATTTCCAATTAATTCAGATGTATCACTGTTTTTTATCAAAACCTTTAAACCAACGTTGTTTAATATAGACATTTTTACTTTTACTAAGTCTTAAAATACCAGGTAATTTTAGATAGAGTTTGGGCAAAATTGTATACTTGTTGAACTCCCGTCAATTAAATATACATTAATCGAATATAGACCCATGTCCCTCTCCCAACCCACTCACCCCTCCTGATTCACCATTTCAGTCACATTTCTGATGCAGTCTTTCTGTTGTTGTTCTTTCAATATGCATCCCACTAGACAAGAAATATCTTCAACTGGGTTATTGACACTAACATCAACAGATGAGGGTTACCATTCATCATTTGTTTTTCTGGGATTGTGTTACTTCACTTAACATAATATCTTCTAGCTCCATCCAATTACCTGCAAAGTTCATGATGTTGTCTTTCTTTACTGATGCACAAAACTCCATTGTGTACATGTGCCACATTGTCTCTATCCACTCATCAGTTGTGGGGCATTTGGGTTTCTTCCAGATTTTTGCTATTATGAAGAGAGCTGCAATAAATATAGCTGTGCATGTATTTCTGCAGTAAGATGAGCCTTGTGGGTATATACCTAGGAGTGGGATGACTGGATCAAATGCAAGCTCGTTTTGAGTCTTCCAATGGTTCTCCACACTGCTTTCAATAGTGGCTGTACAAGTTTACATTCCCACCAGTAATGGATGAGTGTTCCCATTTCCCCACAGTCTCTCCAGCACCTGATATCATTTGTTTTCTTGATCCTGGCCAGTCTTATTGGAGCGAGATGGTATTTTAAAGTGGTCTTAATTTGCATTTCCCTAATTATTAGTGATGTTCAACAGTTTTTAAGATGTTTCTCAGCCATCTCTAATTCCTCCTCTGTGAAGTCTCTATTTTTTGCTCCATCTTTTGAGTGATTGATTTGATTTATTTCTTTGTTTTTGAGTAGATTGTGTACTCTGGAGATCAATGCATTTTCAGATGTATCTGCATTGAAGGTACCTTCCCACTCTGTGGGTTTTCTCTTCACTTCCTTTATTGTTTCTTTTGATGTACAGAAGCTTTTGAGTTTAATGAGGTCCCATTTGTCAACTGTCGATCTTATTTCTTGTGTAGCTGCTGGCTGATTTAGGAAGTCTTTTCCTACGCCTATGTCTTGTAGTCTGCTGCCAAGTTTTTCTTCTATCTCCTCCAGAGTTTTGGGTTTCACGTTGAGGTCTTTGATCCATCTGGAACTTACTTTTGTACAGGGCGAGAGGTAGGGGTTTAATTTCATTCTTCTACAGATGGTGATCCAGTTTTGCCACTCCACTTGCTGAAGATGCTGTCTTTCCTCCATTGTGTCTTCTTATTTATTTTTTTATTAATTTTATTTATTTCTGTATGTGTATGAATGTACTGTCTGCATGCAAGTTTGTGCACCCATGTCGTGCAATGCCGCGGAGGTCAGAAGAGGGTCTCGGATTCCCCTGGAACTGGAGTTCTCCTGGAATTGGAGTTTCAGACGGTTCTTGGCTGCCATGTGGGTGCTGGGGATCGAACCTGGGTCCTCTGCAAGAGCGGTCGGTGCTCTTAACCGCTAGGCCATCTCTCCAGCCCCCCCATTGTGTCTTCTTGACCCCCTTGTCAAATATGAGGTGGCTGAAGTTGTATGTACTCAGATTTGGATCTTCAGTTTTGTTCCATTGGTCAACTGGTCTGTTTTTTGTGCCACTACCAAACTGTTTTTATGAGTATAGCCCTGTAGTATAGTTTGAAGTCTGGTATTGCTGTTTTCACTCAGGTTGCTTTGGCTATTCGGGGTCTTTTGTTTTTCCAAATTAAATTGAGGATTTTTTTCCAAGCCTGTGAAGAAACTCTTGGGGATTTTGATTGGAATTGCATTAAATCTGTACAAGAGTTTGGGTAGAATGGACATTTTTACTGTGTTTATTTTCATAATCCGTGAGCATGAGAGGTTTGTCCATCTTCTGATGTCTTCCTCAATTTCCTTCTTCAGGGGTTTAAAATTTTTGTTGTAGAGATCCTTGGTGTCTTTGGCTAAGTTTGTTCCTAGGTATTTTATTGTTTTGGGGATTATTGTGAGTGGGAAGATCTCCTTGTATTCCTTCTTCAGTTGCTTGTTGTTGGTGTAAATAAATGCTACTGATTTTTCTAGATTTATTTTGTACCCTGCTACTTTACTGAAGCTCTTTATCATTTCTAGGATTTTTCTGGTGGAGTTCTTAGCATCCCTTAAGTAAACGATCATGTCATCAGCAAAAAGGGATAGTTTGACTTCCTCTTTTCCAATTAGAACTCCTTTCATAATGAGTGTTCCATAGGTTGCTGAGTAGAAAGTGTATTCTCTGGTGTTTGGGTGGAATATTCGATAGATGTCTGTGAGGTCCATTTGGAGTATTGTATCATTCAGTTCAGATGTCTCTCTGTTTATCCTTTGTCCTGTTGATCTGTCTAAAGGACTTAGTGGGGTATTGAAGTCCCCTACTATTAGTGTGCTGGGGTTAATCTGTGCCTTGAAGTCCTGAAGAATTGTCTTTATAAAATTTGGTGCACCGGCATTTGGTGCATATTTTTTCATAATCGTGAGATCTTCGTGGTCAATTTTACTTTTAATAAAGATATCATGGCCCTCTTTGTCTCTTTTGATTTCTTTTGCTTTGAAGTCTATTTTGTCTGAAATTAGAATAGCAACACCTCCTTTCTTTTTGGTACCATTTGCTTGGAATATTTTCTTTCATCCCTTCACCTTAAGTTGGTGGCTATCCTTGAAATTGAGATGGGTTTCTTGTAGACAGCATATAGATGGATTTTGGTTCCTAATCCATTCTCCCAGTCTATGCCTTTTGATTGGGGAGTGTATTAGTCAGGGTTCTCTAAAGAAACGGAAGTAACAGGACGAATATATAGCTATATATAATTTATTGATTTTCTCACGTGACAGAGTTCCAGAAGTCCAACAGTAGACGCACCGCACTGGAGAGGCTGAGAATCCAGGGAACTGCTCAGTCCACAAGACTGGATGTCTCAGTAGTCCCAATTATGGTGCTGAAGGCCCGATGGATTCCAGGAGATCTGCCAGTCTCAGTACATGCTGGGATCCATAGGGTTGATCACAGCAGCAAGACAAACTCACCAGTGAGAGAGAGGCAAGCAGCAGGAAAAAAGGGACCAGCTCCCTTTGCCATGGCTTTAAATACTGCCTGCTGGCAGAAGGTAGCACCCACATTTGGGGTGGGCCATCCAGGTTGAGGTGGTCCAATCAGAAGACCCTTTTTCTCTTATTTGTTCCTTAGTCCAGTCAAGTTGACACCCAGGATTAACCATCACAGGGAGTTTAGTTCATTAATATTTAAGGTTATAATTGAAAGATGGATGTTGCTTCCTTTCACCTTATTATCCATTTGACTTTTGGTCTATGATTCTACTCCTACAGTTTTGTTTTTACTAGTTTCTTTTCCTACGTGGTAGGAGAGAGTTGCTCCTCTCTTCTGCCCTTTGAATTGCTTCAAGCATTTTATGAAGAGTTGGTTTTCCAGACATGTATTCTATCATCTTGTTTATGTCCTGGAATATTTTTCTCTCTCCTTCAACTATAAATGACATTTTTGCTGGGTGTAGTATTCTGGGTTTGCATCCATAGTCCTTTAACTCTGGGAATGCTTTGCTCCATGTTCTTCTTGCTATCATGGTTTGCACTGAGATGTTAGTTGTATGTGACTTGTTTTTCTTTTGTAGCCTCCAGAATTTTGTCTTTATTTTGGGCGTCTAGAATTTTAACTATGATATGGCATGGAGAGTTTCTTTTCTGATCTTGTCCATTTGGAGTCCTATGTACTTCTTGTATTTGTATCGGTTTGTCTAACTTTAGTATGGGGGAATTTTCATCTATTATGCTGTTGAAGGTCTGATCAATACTATTCTCTTGAGATTCTTCTCCTTCCTCTATTCCTATGATGCAGAGTTTTGATCTTTTCTTTTTTTTAATTTATTTTTATTATATATTTTGTACAATATTATCAAATCTAGACCCGTGTTCCCCACCCTATCCCCTCACCCTACCAGAGCTCATGTATTCTGCCAAACATGCTTTTCATTTCTTTCTCAGTCTTTCTCAATATTCTCCGTGTTGAAGTTGACTGTTTTGAGCAGAAATTCACTGTTTCCATCAGTTCTTTGATGCAGTCCTTTCTGTTGCTGTTGCTGTTGTTGTTATTTCCAATATGCGTCACTCCCAACTGCTTGGACAAAAGCTCAAGGGACCATGCACAAGAAATACTTACAACTAGGTAATTGGCAGTAGCATCCACAGATAAGTGATACCATTTGTTGTTTGCTTTTCTGGGACTCTGTTACTTCGCTTAGCATGATGTCTTCTAGCTCCAGATATTTTCCTGCAAAGCTCATGATGTCAGCTTTCTTTATTGCTGCATAGAACTCCATTGTGTAGATGTACCACATTTTCTCTATCTCTTCATCAGTTGAGGGGCATTTGGTTTGGTTCCAGCTCCTTGCTATTGTGAAGAGAGCTGAAGTAAACATGGCTGTGCATGTATCTCTGTGGTGGAGTGAGTCTTGGGGGTACATTCCTAGGAGTGGTATGGCTGGGTCAGGTGGCAAGTTCATTCCAAGTCTTTTAAGGGTTCTCCACACTGCTTTCCATAGTGGCTGTACGAGTTTACATTCCCACCAACAGTGGATGAGTGTTCCCCTTTCCCCACAACCTCTCCAGCACTTGGTATCATTTGTTTTCTTGATCCTAGTCAGTCTTATTGGAGTAAGATGATATCTTAAAGTGGTTTTGATTTGCATTTCCTCAATGATTAGTGATGTTGAACACTTCTTAAAGTTTTTCTCGACCATCTCTAATTCCTCACTTGTGAAGTCTCTGTTCAGCTCTTTGCTCCATCTATTGATTGGGTCACTTGTTTTCTTTCTTCTTTGTTTTTTGAGTAGTTTATATATTCTGGAAATCAATTCTTTGTCAGATGTTTCTGCGGTGAACTTTTCCTCTCACTCTGTGGGATTTCTTTTCACTTCCTTGATTGTTTCTTTTGATGTACAGAAGCTTTTGTGTTTAATGAGGTCCTATTTGACAATTGTCGACCTTAATTCTTGCACGGCTGCAGTCTGATTTATGAAGTCTTTTCTTATGCCTATGTCTTGTAGTCTGCTGCCAACTTTTTATTCTATCACCTTCAGAGTTTGGGGTTTCACATTGAGGCCTTTAATCCGTGTAGAGTTGACTTTTGTACAGGGCGAGAGGTAGGGGTTCAATTTCATTTTCTACAAGAGGTGATCCGGTTTTGCCAGCACCACTTGCTGAAGATGCTGTCTTTTCTCCATTCTGTCTTCTGGGCCGCCTTGTCAAATATGAGGTGGCTGACATTGTATGTGCTCAAGTTTGGGTCTTCAGTTTTGTTCCATTTGTCAACAGGTCTGTTTTTGTGCCAGTACCAGGCTGTTTTTATGAGTATAGCCCTGTAGTATAGTTTGAAATCTGGTATAGAGAACTCCCCTGTATCGCTCTTTTCACTCAGAGTCTGTTTTGGCTATTTGGGGTTTTTTTTTGTTTTTTAAAGGATTTTTTATTTAAAGGACTTTTTTTTCCATGTCTGTCGAAGAAGAACTCTTGAGGATTTTAATTGGGTTGGGCGCTTAAATCTATACAAGAGTTTGGGTAGAATGGACTTGTTTTTTTAAATTTTTATTTCTTTAATGTGTATCAATGTATGTCCTGCATGACAGGTTATGTGCAACCACTGTTTTTGCAAATGCTGCACGAGGTAAGAAGACTGGTGTCGGATTTCCCCTGGAACTGGGAGATTCTCATTAGAAATTGGCGTTTTAAACATGGTTTCTCACAGCACCTGTGGGGTGTGGGGATTGACACAAGGCCCTCTGTAAGACGGGTCCAGTGCTATCCTTAACCCTAAGCCATCTCTCCAGCCCCAGAAGGAATGACATTTTTAAATGTTAATTGCAATCTCTACGGACATGGAGGTTTTCAATCTTATGATGTCTTCTTCAATTTCTTTCTTTTAAGGGTTAAACTGGAAAGGTGGTGGTTAATAGTTATGATGTTTTGTGTGTCAAGTTGACAAGGGTCAATTGTGAGTGGATAGCTTTGTGTCAACTTGACGCACTGGGTTGAAGGGAGCCTCAACTGGGGAATTGCACTTCATTGGATTGGCCTGCTGGCCACATCTGTGGAGTATTGTCTTGATGGTCAAGCCAGTGCTGGGAGGGCCCGGCCGCACAATGAGTGGTCAGACCCTGGGAAGGTTGTTTGTGTACTTATAAGAAGAAATAGCTGAGCAAGCCAGGTGACCAAGCCAGTGAACAGTATTCTTCCATGGTGTGTGCTTCAGCTCCTGCCTCCAGGTTCCTGCCTGAGTTCCTGCCTTGGGCTCCCTGAGTGATGAACTATGACCCAGGAGATCGAAGTGAATAAACCTTTCCTCCCAAGTTGGTGTGGTCAGAGTGTTTTTCACACATGAAGGAAGACAACCAGAACAGGGTTTTAAATTTTTTGCTTGTAGAGATCTTTGGTGTCATTGGTTTGGTTTGTTCCTAGGTATTTATTGTTTTTGAGACTATGGTGAGTGGGAAGGTCTTCTTGAATTCCTTCTTGAGTTGCTTGTTGTTGGTGTAAAGAATGGCTATTTTATTTTTCTAGGTTAATTTTGTAATCCTGCCACTTTGATGAAGTATCTGATTTCTAGTAGTATTTCTGGTGGGAGTTTTGGGCATCCATTAAATAACAATCATATCATCAGCCAAATAGGGATACATTGACTTCCTCTTTTCCCATTAGTACACGTTTCATTTCTTTTTTTTCCTTATTGCTCTAGCAAAGTGTTTCAAGCACTATATTGAAGAGGAGGTGGTGACAGGGGGCAGCCTTACGAGTCTCCTTTTAAAGGGAATGTTTCTGTATTTCCCATGTAGGATGATATGGGCTGTGGGTTTTCTGTATATGGCTTTGATTAACATTGAGGAATGATCACTCAATCCAATTACTCTAAACTTTAAGCTGAAGGATGCTGGATTTGTCAAAGGCTTTTTCAGCGTCAATTGAGATGATGGTGGGTTTTGGTGTCTTTCATTCCATTTATGTGCATGATGATTCATCATTGATTTCCTATCTTGAAACTATCTGCATCCCTGGTATGAATCCAACTTCCTCATGATGGATGATCATCTTGATGTGAGTCTGTATGTGATTTGCAGTATCTGTTTAGAATTTTGACATCTGTGTCATTAAGGAATTGGGTTTATAGTTCTCCTTTTTATTATTATCTTGCCTGGTTTTGGTAGATAGAGTGATGCTGGTTCATAGAAGTAATTTTGGAGAATTCCCTCTGTTTGTATCCTTCTAAACATTTTCAGTAATTAATGGTTGTAGGTCTTTTGAATGTATGTTTTTATAGAATTCTGTGTGACCGTCTGGGCCTGGGCTTCTTTAAGTTGGGATTTTCATATTACATCTCTCAATTTCTTCATAAATTATGGGTCTGTTTAAGCTGTCATCCTCTTCTTGGTTGAGCTTTGGTGATTCCCAGGATTTCAGATATTCATCCATTTACTTCTAGGTTTCAAACTTGTAGAGTATCGGTTTTTGAAGGATTCCCGTATGATTTCTTGGATCTTTTTTCCTTGTCTTGTTGTGAGTATTTCTCTTCTGCATTATACATTGTATTGATTTGGAGTTGTTCTCTTCTTTGTTTATGTTATTGGGCTAGAGGTCTCTCTATCTTGTTTATTCTTTGCAAGAACCAACTTTTGGATTCATTGATTTTTTGTGAATGTGTTTTCTTTGTTTCTATTTCTGTGAATTCTGCCTTGATTTTTGTTATTTCTTCCTGTCTGTTGTAGTTTTTTTTTTTTTTTTCATTGTATTTTCATGCAGGGGTGTCGACCTGCTGGCTTTCATGATATTTCAATTAAGCACCCAAGCGCTTAGTAAACTTCCCCCTTAGTACTGCTTGTAAGGTATGCCATAGGTTTTGTTTGTGTTGTTATTGTGCATTCCTCAATCGTTCGGAATGCTTTTATTTCTTTCTTTATCTCTTCCTGATCCATTCTTATTCAGGAGTGTATTTAGTNTTTGGACATTTTAAGGACTGTGGGGCTTTTAAGGTTGTACTGTCTTAGGTTGTGATTAATGTTAACATCATACTTTGGGGATAAGAACTGGAAAGGTGGTGGTTTAATAGTGATGTGTTTTGTGTGTCAAGTTGACAAGGGGTCAATTGTGCTGGATAGCTTTAGTGTCAACTTGACGCACCTGGGTTGAGGGAGCCTCAACTGGGGAATTGGCTCCATTGGATTGGCCTGTGGCCACATCTGTGGAGTATTGTCTTGATGGTCAAGCAGTGTGGGAGGGCCCGGCCCACAATGAGTGGTGCCACCCTGGGAAGGTTGTTGTGTACTGTATAAGAAGGAGGACTGGGCATGAGCCAGTGAACAGTATTCTTCCATGGCGTGTGCTTCAGCTCCTGCCTCCAGGTTCCTGCCCTGAGTTCCTGCCTTGGGCTCCCTGAGTGATGAACTATGACCCAGGAGATGTAAGCTGAATAAACCCTTTCCTCCCCAAGTTGGTGTCGGTCGGAGTGTTTTGTCACAGCAATGGAAGACAAACCAGAACAGGGTTTAAATTTTTTGTTGTAGAGATCTTTGGTGTCATTGGTTAGGTTTGTTCCTAGGTATTTTATTGTTTTTGAGACTATGGTGAGTGGGAAGGTCTTCTTGAATTCCTTCTTGAGTTGCTTGTTGTTGGTGTAAAGAATGGCTATTTATTTTTCTAGGTTAATTTTGTATCCTGCCACTTTGATGAAGCTGCTAATTGATTCTAGTAGTTTTCTGGTGGAGTTTTGGGCATCCATTAAATAAACAATCATATCATCAGCAAATAGGGATACATTGACTTCCTCTTTTCCAATTAGTACACCTTTCATTTCTTTTTTTGCCTTATTGCTCTAGCAAGTGTTTCAAGCACTATATTGAAGAGGAGTGGTGACAGGGGGCAGCCTTACCGAGTTCCTACCTTTAAAGGGAATGTTTCTGTCATTTCCCCATTTAGGATGATATGGGCTGTGTGTTTTCTGTATATGGCTTTGATTACATTGAGGAATGATCCCTCCAATCCAATTACCTCTAAGACTTTAAGCATGAAGGGATGCTGGATTTTGTCAAAGGCTTTTTCAGCGTCAATTGAGATGATGGCGTGGTTTGTGTCTTTCATTCCATTTATGTGCATGATGATCATCATTGATTTTCCTATCTTGAACTATCCCTGCATCCCTGGTATGAATCCAACTTCCTCATGATGGATGATCATCTTGATGTGAGTCTGTATGTGATTTGCCAGTATCCTGTTTAGAATTTTGACATCTGTGTTCATTAGTGAGATGGGTCTATAGTTCTCCTTTTTAGTTATATCTTTGCCTGGTTTTGGTACTAGAGTGATGCTGGCTTCATAGAAGTAATTTTGGAGAATTCCCTCTGTTTGTATCCTTCTAAACATTTTCAGTAATAATGGTTGTAGGTCTTTTTGAAATGTTTTATAGAATTCTGCTGTGAAACCGTCTGGGCCTGGGCTTTTTTTAGTTGGGAGGCTTCTTACTACATCCTCTATTTCTTCATATGTTATGGGTCTGTTTAAGCTGCTGGTCTCCTCTTGGCCAAGCTTTGGTGATTCCCAAGATTTCAGATATTCATCCATTTCTTCTAGATTTTCAAACTTGGTAGAATATAGGTTCTTGTAATATTCCCATATAATTTTCTTGATCTTTTCCTTGTCCGTTGTGATATTTCCCTTTTCATCACAGATTGTATTGATTTGGAGTTGTTCCTTCTTTCTTTTTGTTAACTGGGCTAGAGGTCTGTCTATCTTGTTTATTCTTTCAAAGAACCAACTTTTGGCTTCATTGATTTTTTGTATTGTTTTCTTTGTTTCTATTTCATTGATTTCTGCTCTGATTTTTGTTATTTCTTCCTGTCTGTTGCGTTTAGGGTTCATCTGTTGTTGCCTCTCAAGTGCTTTTAGCTGTAGTGTTAGATCATTCACTTGTGCTCTTTCTGTTTTTCTAATGTAGGCACCCAGGGCTATAAATTTCCCTCTTAGGACTGCTTTTAAGGTATCCCATAAGTTTTGTTGTGTTGTATTGTCATTGTCATTCAGTTCCAGGAATGTTTTTATTTCTTTCTTTATCTCTTCCTTGACCCATTCATTATTCAAGAGTGTGTTGTTTAGTCTCCATGTGTTCTTGTAGGCAGGAGGGCTTGTCCTGGTGTTGATGTTGAGCTTCATTGCACTGTGGTCTGACAGGATGCATGAAATTATTTCAATCTTTTTGTATTTGTAGAGGTTTCTTCTGTGTCCCAGGATGTGGTCAATTTTGGAGAATGTTCCGTGGGGTGCTGAGTAGAAAGTGTATTCTCTGGTATTAGGATGGAATGTTCGGTAGAGGTCTATGAGGTCCATTTGGTGTATCATATCGTTCAGTTCAGATGTCTCTCTGTTTATTTTTTGTCCTGTTGACCTATCCAAAGGACTCAGTGGGGTATTGAAATCTCCCACTATGAGTGTGCTGGGGTTAGTCTGTGACTTGTGGTCCTGGAGAATTGTCTTTATAAAGTTTGGTGCACCAGAATTTGGGGCATATATATTCATAATTGTGAAATCTTCTTGGTGAATTGTTCCTTTGATAAAAATGTAATGCCTTCTTTGTCTCTTCTGATTTCTTTTACTTTGAAGTCTATTTTGCTGATATTAAAATAGCAACATCTGCTTTCTTTTTGGTACCAATTGCTTGGAATATTTTTTCCATCCTTTCACTATAAGGTGGTGCCTGTCCTTGAAGTTAAGATGTGTTTCTTGTAGACAGCGTATAGATGGGTTCTGTTTCCTAATCCAATCTCAGAGTCCATGTCTTTTGATTGGGGAACTTAGTCCATTAATATTTAAGGTTATGATTAATAGGTTTGTGTTGCTTCCATTTGCCTTATTATCCATTTGCAGTTTTGGTTTAGGTTTTTGCTTCTGAAGTTATGCTTTTATTGATTTCTCTTTCTAGGTGCCTGGGGATGGTTGCTCCTTTCTTCCGTCCTTTGAATTGCTTCAAGTATTCTCTGAAGGCTTGGTTTTCCAGGCATGTATTTTTTCATCTTGTTTATCTCCTTCAACAATAATCGACATTTTTGCTGGGTATAGTAACCTGGGTTGGCATCCATAGTCCTTTAATACTGGGAATGCTTTGCTCCATGTTCTTCTTGTTTTTATGGGTTTGTCTATTTTTAGTTTGGGGAAATTTTCATCTGTTATTCTGTTGAATATCTGATCAATACTATTCTCTTGAGATTCTTCTCCTTCCTCTATTCCTATGATGCAGAGATTTGGTCTTTTCATAGTGTCCCACATTTCCTGGTTGTTCCACTTTTGTGTATTTTTAAATTTTTCATATTCTTTATTTGAGCCTTTTAGTTGCTCTGTTTTATCTTCCAGATCTGATATTCTTTGTTCTGCTTCCTACACTCTATTTCTGAGGCTTTTTCCTTTCTGTTCTTCTTGATTGGATGAGTGTTCTATTTCCTTTTCATTTCAGCTTGTGTTTTCTTTAGTATTTCCATTTCTTTTTTGAGCTTCTCAATCTCTTGTTTGTGCTCCTTTCTTTGCTAGTTGGCTTCCTTTTTCAGTGTTTCTACTCCCTTTCAGAGTTTGTTTTTTTCTTCCTCTAGTTCTTTCTGGCATTTGCCTTTCTCTTCCTTTAGTTATTTCTGAAATTTGTCATTTTATCCCTCTAGGTCCTTTTTGGGTTTTTCATTATCTCTTTTAGCTCTTTGACTTCCTTATTTTCTTTAATTTCTCTGCATAGGTCTGCAATTATTTCTCTAAGATCTGCTTCTTGGTTCACTTCCCGGGGTGTCCCTTTGTAGCTATCTCCTACAGGGTTGGTAGAGCTTGGTGCGGAATTATCCTGCACCTTTACCATGTTCTCCCTTCTCCATGTCCCGTGCATGAGGGTTCCCCCCCCCCTTTTGTTTTGCCTGTATTCCAATGCCAATCACAAATGTCTTTTCACTATGTTGAATGCTTGTTTTGTTTTGCTTGCCTCCTTCTGATGCTTTTCCCCCCTCCTTGTTTATGGAGTGTGTTGACTTGTCTAGGTTTCAGGCTTTCACTTTTGTTTATATATTGGATATTGGAAGTCTAAGTCACTCTTCCTTTCCTCTTCTGAGCGTTCTCCAAAAAAATCCACTTGGCTACTCTCTCATCAATTCCAATTGGCGGACTGGGGGTGGGGGGTGGATGTCTGATTTAGCCTGTCTGGAGTGGTGCCGGTCTCCTATCTGGGCTCCAGATGGTTCTAGCAAGCAAGGCACGACCCTGAGCCCCCCCACACACACACACACGATCTCACTATGGCACCAGAGCTAGACCCAGAGCCAGAGCCATTTCCGACTGCAAGGGGAAAGTGTGACATGGCCCGGGCATCCACACCCTGCAAGGGTTTAGGGCTCAGACCTAGGCCGCCAGCCACCAGCCCCTCTGCCACATACCAGTGACTCAATTGTCCAGCAACCCAAGAGTCAATCTGTTTTAAATTCTACCTGTCTGGAGCGGCACCAGGCTCCTATCTGTACTCCAGGTGATCCTAGCAAACAAGGCCTGACCCTGAGCCCACACATACAATCTCACCATGGCACCAGAGTGTTTTATTTTAAAAAGAGCACAGAAGCATCAGCATAGGAACAGGTTCATAATTTTCATATATATATGAAATGTCCAGCCAGGGGGAAGAAGCATGTAGTTCCAATGATAAAGATATCCCAACTCTGGCCTCTGTCAAAGGTCACTTGTTCCATAGCTTTCATAAAAGATTCTGCATTATCTGAAAAATGCTAGGCTCAATAGAGTGTCAGTTAAGCAACTCTGATGTGAGTTATATATAACATCCAGGATATATGTGACCAGGGTCAATGGCATAAAGCATTGCATCCTAAAGGCATGTTTTCACACATCCTTTTGATGTGGTTTCTTTGGATCCTGAAGACCACACATGTTGGTATCAGTGATAGCTTTACATGCTGTTATTTTTGGCCTCAGTCCTCCGTCAACAGGAAACCTAGGAAGTGTGGTTTCATAAGAATTAGAACAGCCCTGATGTAGAATTCATGCTGTTTCTCCTTGCATGGCGTTCTGTTCAGCTATGAAACAAGAAGAAGGCTCTCCCGGGATCCTAATGTTGTGATTGTTTGAGTGTTCAGACAATGAACAAATTAATTTCAATGGGGCACGAGAGATAGCTCATCAGTAAAGAACACTTGCTATTTTGCAGAAGACCCAAGTTTGAGCCTTGCATCCACAGGGTGCTTAAGAACCCCTAATTCCCTGGGAACAAACACCCACTTCTGACCTCCATCAGCATTACATGAGGTAGGTTCAGTTATATCATGCAGGAAAGATACTCGTACACATAAATTAAATACACAAAACAAATATTTTTAATTTAAAAAACATAAACATTTCACCTCCTTAAACATTAGCAGGTATCAAGCACTGTGTTTTAGCAACAGAAAATTGAGTAAGATACTTCCCATAATCCACTGTGTGAGTTGGGGAAGGTTGGTGCTCTCATCATCCTGCAGACTTAGCCCTCATGTCAGCTCCACAAACCACCACAGGTTATCCAAGACCCACTGGACACAATGTCATTCTCCCTTGGGTAATATTGTCTCTTCTTGGGCACATGTCAGCATGTGAGAGCTACCTTGTTTCACAATAGTTGATAACCTTGAGCCCTGAAAAAAGAAAAACTTCTTTGTCTTGGAGATGCACCTGGAAGGTGGGCTGGACCCAGATTCACATGAGGCTCAAGCAACCTAAGGCCCCGTTCTGGATCCAGGCTCACCTCCGTGGCTCCACATGCATCTATAGTGTGGACATTCCTGTGAAGGACGGATTTTGGACAGTGAATGCTTTCTCACACATAGGAGTAGGTGCCTGCCCAGGATTATAAACTTGACTGTTGTCCTTCTCAGGGAAATGGAGGAGCCAGTCAGCATTGGCTGTATTAGGTCGAGAGGTTAAGGTCATATAAACAGAAATTACAAGGAAGTTTCTCTCCTGCCATGGTCAACTTGGGAGGAGATCACAGTGGTCTGTGCCAGGACCCTGTATGTCTTCATGAGGATGGGGGAGATGCCTTTCCTACAAATGAACCGTTTTGCCATTTGTTCTCTAAGCAAGCCCAATTTAACTCACTAGAATCTTCTAAACTGTGGATTCTGAGAGTCTTATTTGCTTTGCCTGTGGGACCACAGGAGGGGAGGCAGGGCCTGGAATGCTCATCTACCTCCTGCAAGGAATTAATGCAAAATATTGGTTTAGTCAGAAGGTGGGAAAAATCCTGGGTGAATTTGGGAAGAGAAATGGAGTTTCTTCTGTTATAGGGGAAAAAACCTGGTAAATGAAGAAAAGCTGGGTGAGGTGAGAGTGTGGCAGAGGAAATGTTGGCATGGAGACCTATCCCCAAGAGCTTATAGGAGTTGGAGTGGAGAGCAGATTTTGGCGTGTCTTTTTTATTTTTTTATCATTTTAATTGTATTTTATTTATGTGTATGATGTATTGTTCAGCACTGTGTTAGTGCCACCGTGTGAGTGGCAATCGAGGAGGTCAAGAAGAGGAGTCGATTCCTTGGAACGTGAGTCTCTTCGGAATTGAGCTTACAGACGTTCTCTAACATAGTGTGCTGGAGGATCCGTGACCCGGGTCCCGCAAGAAGAAAGTTGGTTAACTGCTAGCCAGTCTCCAGTGGATTTTAAAATGTGTAACTGTTAGTCAATTCAAGAGGCGTTTCGGTTTAGTCATCGATAAAATATTGTCTCCAACATTTAGCTGGAGACACATCATCATCTAGTTCTGTTCCTATGGGGGAGCGTAAAGGTCCGTTATTAAAACCTTGGCTCCCTGGAAGGTAACGTTTGTTAGAGCTCATTAAACAAAGTTGTTACAAGATAGGAGGGGTGGGGATCTGGATTCCTTCATTTCACATGTTCAGTGGAGCCAACTTTCTGTTGGGTATTCTGGTCACATCCGTACTCCAAATGCAGACGATATCTTTGTCTTTCGTTAGTTGGTGTTTAGACTTTTTGGAACATCTCTTCTTCCCATAAGTTAGTTTTAGGATTTGACTTGCAAGGTTTTTGATGAGAGGGTTTCATGTCTATCTGTAAACCCCCCCCATGTCTTTTCCTTTTATCGGGGGTGCTTTATGACCCATGAGGTCTCCCAGAAGGCAGCTAAGTAAAATAGTACTAAAGGTGAAATCAAGGCACAGCTTTCATCAAATTCAACCATGCTGTTTGGGTGACTGTATGTGATTAACTTTGGGGAGCAAACAATATTTTTTTTTGTCAAAAGTCACTGTATAAGGCTGAAAGAGAATCTACGAGTGATACAAATACAACAACAACAAAAATTATACAGAACCATTTGTGTGTGTGCCAATCCCAAAGCTATTGTTGATAACAGATTTTATGTAGAACAAGCATGGACAACAGCAATTTTTATCTCCAATTAACTCCAGATGCTTTACCATTTTTATCAGAGCCCTCCGTAAGCCAAATGTTTTAACTATGACACAAATTACTGTTTACTGAGTCCTAAGCCACCATATACCTGTATACATGTGTTGGAAACAACCGGAATACTGTTGACTCATCGTCAATAATAGCATTAATCTGAATATGACTCCTTGGTCCCTCCTGCCGCCTCCCACCCTTCTCAATTCACCATTCAGTCAGATTTCTGATGCAGTCTTTCGTGTTTTGATCTTTACTATGCACTCCCTCTCCATGAGAGATCTTATATCTGGGCTTATATAGACATAGAAATGTGAAAAGGATATTCTCTATTCAGAACCAAAAAATATCTAAAGTTTCATTAATCATGCACTTAGACAAATATATTAATGCAGGAGCTCTGACATCGCAATGGATTATTCCACCAAGGAGATGTTGGCAGGGATCCAAGCCCCCCCTAAAAGGTAAAGGCCCTTGCCTCTAACTGGGATATCTCAGGAAGAGAGGCGATAAGGCCCTGCTGTGAAGACCTGATGTTTAACATGGGATAAGATCTATCGTGACTACAATATCAAGTGTAACAGATGGCCTGGAAATACAGAAGAGTGTTACCAAAGGCACCTTAACCATAAAATAAATAGGGTCCCTTGAGTCAAGCAAGACTCCTCCATCAGCACCGCCTACACCTCCACCTGCCTGAAATACTGGTGCAGCAGAGGCAGCCTATGCCCTGTATATCCAAATTCTAGTTGGCTATTGGCTCTCTCCTTGGAGGAATAACCAATGGCCAATGCCACAAGCTTGCACCCTCCAGTGGTCAGGAGATTAAATCCACAGTAAGACCCTGGTCATATTCAACAGAAAAATGTAATTCATGATTAAATACCATCCAAATATTGTGTCTATACCAGTAACCTATGATAACAATCAATACTGTTTAAATACCTATATACTAATTTGCCTGTGCTTCATTGGTAGGATGAAAGGTTATCCTGGACAAACTGTCAGCCATGAAAAAAAAAAAAAAAAAAAAACAGCCAAAGTGACCATAGCCCAAGACAGCAGCTCCAGAGAAAGTAGATTGTTTTGCTTCTCTTCCACCCTGTCCCCTTTCTAAGACCTAGGAAAATCTGTGGAAGAGGGGGCATGGTAGACTGTACGGGCTGTGGTTGGGGTGAATGGCGAACCTACAGCATGTAGACTGGACACTCATTGATCAACTGATTGAACATACAACCCCCCACTGGATGGTGGGACCAAGGGGCTGTGTGGGTTGGGCACAGCTGGCTGGCAGATTGACTTTTTGCATAAAGAATGCTTGTACATAAATAAACCACTAATTGCTAAAAATGGAGAAAAACTGGAGAGAAAGAGGCAGGACACGTCATGGCAGAATGCATGATCTGGGATGGGGTGGGTGGGATGGGGGGAGAGGGAAGGGGAAGTAGGCGAACGAGAGGGAAAATGAAAAAAAAAAAAAAAAAAAAAAAAAAAAAACCAATGAAAATAAAATAAAAATAAAATAAAATGTATAACTGAGATGAAGCCACCTATGCAGATAATGTTGGGAGAAATCTGGAATGGCAATCCACTTTTTCTGGAGTAGTCACATATAGGAATAAGACTGCACATACTTTTCACCAGTGGCCAAATTATAAACGGATGCAAGTTACATAAGGGGGGGGTCAAGGACTTATAGCTAAAAATGGATGCTAATATTCAGGCTGTTTTTAATTAACATAACTATAATTTGATAATCAGCACACAAGAATGTGTGAGAGACAGTGATCCTGGACTCAGATGTGTCATTTTGTTTTGTTTTGATTTTGTTTTGTTTGAAAGAAGCTTTATTTACCACATACATCTTAACTCTGTGCTGTAAATGCAGCATGATCTAAAAAGCTTTTCAAATACAAAGCAAAGGGTAGTTAAACTAGTTGTACAGAACTTTAAACTTGTTTAGAATTTACATTAGTTTGTTCTAAACCCAAAAAAAAAAAAAAAAACTTCACATTTCAAGTCATAAGGTCACCTCAGTAATGTACATAGAAATGGGTTTTTTGAAACAACAGAAATAAGAACTGGAAACAGACAGGAGGACCTGCTGTAACACACACGGCTGTCACCAACACTCATTGTCTAAAGGTAGTTTTGGTTAGTTCCACGTTAAGAACAGTGATATTCGTTTTTTTTTTTTCTTTTTACTTTCTTTTTGGCAAATATTTTCCAGGCAAATGTAAAACATGGTAATGAAAATGGGGTCAGAGTTTCCTCCCTGAACCTCTTTGTGACAGTCTCTAGGAAAAGAGAGGACTTCTTTCTTCACGCTAATCAAGGGTTGAGGACGTGATTGAAGGTGCCCATTATTGGGACCCTAATCCCAACCCATCTCTGCATGGATGCAGCTTGATGGGTAGACCCTTACATGGCAAGGCTACTTCATACCATTCAACAATGAGGATGAGGAAAGTCAGGAATGTTTAAAGGCCTTAGCAAGCACTTCTCCAATAGTCAAATAAATATATCTTCTCCAATAGTTAAATAAATATATCTTCTCCAATAGTTAAATAAATATACGTTAAATAAATATATCTTCTCCAATAGTTAAATATATGTTAAATTATCCCATCAAGATGAGGATAAAAGAAGGCATTTGGGAATTCCTTAAAACAACAACAACAACAATTCTAAGAGTGTTTGTTAGGGGCATGATTCTATTATGAATTCACAAACATTCAAAAATTCTGTCCATCGGCCAAATAATTGGGTGGGTAGAAAGGTATGATAGGCTCTCTTTTTTATTTCCCTGTGCCCTGTGGACAAACATCAGTTTGCATTTACTGTCCCTCTTTTGAACCATTGCTTCCCCATGCATATCAGTAGAAAGTCCTCGCACAGGACATGAAAAAGTAAGCCCACAATCTGTGAGTTTTTTGTTGGTCATATTCTGAAAAAGTTGTTTTTAATCCCATTACATGGATGATGTTTTAAAGTCCAATCCATGGATGAGGTTCACTTAGCTCACTGTGACAGGGTAGTTCTGGACTGACTCTCCCCCAAGTTGTAGTGGTCATTGAGGCTGAACATTTAAAGGTCTCCCAAGAGAAATTCCACTTGCCCCTCCCTGCAAGTTTCTGGGGTGAATTCTAGAGATGAGGTCAATTAGGCCACAGATGTCAATAATTAAATTGTGTAAGACTTGACCCCTTAAATAGGCTCAAAGGTCTTTGGGGTCTCTAAACTGGCTGGGCCATGGCTTCATATCACCTTGAAAGAGGAGATACAACTGCTCTATCATTGCCTGTGGGGCCATACAGATCTTTCCTTGCTCAGCAGTGTAAACTGAGAAGAACAGATTCTTCTTCAAAGAATCAATGCTACTGTGTCCTGTGTCATCACTGTGAGATTTGACTCCTCCCTCCCCTTAATGGGGATAATTCTCACTGCAGGAGATTGCCAGGTGGTATAATATGGCAGTCTCATGGGCCTCTGGAATGGCTGCAACCTGCATATCATAGAATACTAAAACAGAAAGGGGTGGTTTATACCTCCTTCCCTCATGATGTAGTGTGAGTTATTTATCAACTTTTAAAGCAGACATGATAACACCAGTCCACAAGCATTGGAGCCACCTAGCAGGGTATAATGAGGCACGGTTAGTTGATACTTTGGCAAGATCCAATGTCAGGACAATGCTAGTGTCCACTTCCCCTGCTAACAATGGGAAGAGGGTTGGCTTGTGTCTTCCCAGAGAAGAAGCCCTGCCCCATTTGTGTCCCATCAAGAATCCTTCACCTTTGGACTGCAAGAGATGGCTCAGTAACCACCAACAGAGAAACTGTCTCATCTGAGTATCCAGGAAGTGTGGGAGAAATCCAATAGCATGCTGCTCTTCTGGAGGCCGACACACAGGGTGACAAGGGGGGACTTCAAGTCACTGGAGTCACAGGTATAAATCCTGAGAACTCTGGGGACTTTACCAGCCAGGGATCCACTTTGATAGCCCTCATATATGCTGCCCTGGCAACCAATATCACATCAGAAGAGGTATCTCCTATAATGAGGGCAGATGTGCACAATGGACAATTTCTGGTGACATCCTCTTGGGTAAGCACTTTACCACCCATTTGGGCAATAATTCTGTCCTTAATCCACCAAAGGACCTTACCCTGCAAACTGAAACAAGCTGTTACCTGCAATTTGGGAGAGGAGTTAATTATTATGATAATGGGTTCCTATCAGGCTTGCCAAATGACACCCTTTGTGTTCCTCCTAATTCCTCACATGAACTGGTAGAACAATGAAATTACCAACGTCATTTCTCTATTGGTTTTACAACCCACAATGCTATTGACTTTATATTCTTAGGACTCCAGAAGTCACATGATTGTCAGTGAAACTGACCACATCTTGGGAAGAGCAGAATAGGTGTAGCATGTGGTCATTGTTCATCATCATAAAAAATTCCTAGGGGCCATCATCCTTGATTACATGAGCAGTTGCTTCAGGAGTATGGCCTGCAAACACCCTACAAAGGGTAGGCAGCTACATCCTTCATTAGGATAATGACCAGCAGAAAAATTGACTGATGTTTCACTTGATCAGCATATTTGTGTATGCAATCCTCTTCAACTAGACTGGGGGACCCTGGTACACAACCAGATTCTTTCATTCTCTGATAACTTGTACAACAATTGGACACAGATGCTTGTTATTTGGGTTCACATGGGCATTACTTATTGCTTTTGCAAAATAGTCACGAGCATTTGGGCAAGACAAAGGAAAACTGACCACCATGACTATCAGATTCTTTGAGCTTGTGGAGGCGAAAACAAGAAGGGAAGATTAAGACAGCAATCTTGGTCTCAGATATGTTTTGAGAGAATGCTGGCTACCAATCCACATAGAACACTAGGCAGAGCTTAAGATGCAGGGCAAACTCTGTTTTCTCCTAGCATGCACTCAGAAGTCAAGAGTCATCTTGCTTGTCAGCATTCCCGTTTTCTGAATATGCCACATGAGCTGGTATTTTGTGTGATGGTGTGGAGGTCTATGATTGGCCACTGGGAGGTGATGTCATGCAATGTAGGGGCTGTCCATCACAGTCTTATATAAGCTGGCTATTGCGTAATATACATATATTTGGACACTCTGACATGGTCCCCAGTTTGTTAGTGGAGGAACCCCATGCCATATCCTCTTCATCCTATAACCTGCAGAGTGAACAGCCCTGTAAGAAAGATAATGTAACAATATGTAAAATATATTATAGTTTCCTTAAAGATTTCAGAATAAAACATTCATGTTTCCCATCAATTTCAATTTTGATGCATAGTCAACTGAACTGTAATTTGAATGAAAGGGAGATTTTGGACTTCCATGTTCATTCAGCCTTATTCCCAGTATCCAACACCATTGTCTATCATTGGAGTAAGAAGCAACATTCAGCAACCATGAACAGTGAAAATAATACAACTTTAAAATTTGTGAAGTCTTATTTATAAGCACATGGATGGAGTTAGAAGAGAGTATGCTGAATTAAATAAACAAGAAACCTAACACAGACTGTGTGGTAGCTTATGTGCAGAATCCCAGAGAGCTGAAGTTGAGATGCCAAGGAAAATGTGTTTGCCACAAGGATAGAGAATGGGAGGAAGAGCAAAGGAGTTCTGGAAGGGAATAAGAAATTCTGTCTGTACTGGAGTGTCATCTAGGTAATCTGGGCCCTGTACCATGATCAGGGTTAAGAGGAAGGTGCTCACACAGCAAACTGTGAAAAAAGATTTTAAAAATTCTCACCACAAAAGGATGGAAGAATGCCTGAGTGTTTAAGACCACTGGGTGCTCTTCCACAGCACATGGGTTCAATTCCCAGAAACTACATAGTGCTAAAAATCATCCCAAACTCATGTTCCAGGAGATCTAATGCCCACTTCCAACCTCCATGAACCCTGCATGATAAAGTTGTACATACATATATGTAGGCAATGTGCTCATAAAGATAAAATAAAAATATTAAATGAAACACTAAAAAGTTCTCACTGCAAAACCATTGAAGCAATGGCTTACATTTATTAGCATAGAATTTTTTTCTGTTTATATAAGTGAAACATGATGTAATAGTCCATAAACATGCACAAATACCTTGTGTTGCTTGAACACTTGAGGACATTTCAATAAATGCACATAATGATTACATACAGGTATAAAAGTAAACCTTGCATATTAAGGGTTTTTTGTATATTAAGGTTTTGAATACCATGTAGTAAACATAGATTTGGGGAAAAAGCATCATTAAGACCAAAGTCAATTTACTACAAAGAAAAATATGTCTTCAAAGGAAACCATGAAAAATTATATTGACAGAAAAGGCACAATTTCATTAACATGCTTCCCCTGTTGCCTTCAGAGGCTTTCCCCCAGAAAAAACTGAGGCAAAGAAGAGTTACAAGTCCCTATCACAGTGAGGTGCTTCTAACGTGACCATGAGTGTCTGACCCTGTCCATGAGCTCCAGCAGGGAGAAGCTGGGTCCCGCAGAGGAGCATAGTCCCAGACAGGGGGCAGACACACGCCTGAAATGAACTCTTATCCAGATGTGTGACCATTACTGACCCTCATTTCCTGGTACACATTCTGGTAGGGGATACTAATACTACATTCACTCCACTTTCTGTGCACAAAAAAAAAAAACAATAAGAAAAGTAAATGAATCTTGGTGAATTCTTAAGAAGCAAAGTGAACACACAGAAACATCACACAGTCTCAAATTCCATGCCTGTCATCCATGATCCAGGGGTTTCTCACATGTGCTTGGAGCACTGTCTTCTTATAACAGCTCAACCTCACAGCTCTGTATATAACAGGAGGACATCCAAATGGGGCCTCCCTCTGCTCATGAAAACCAGCCCAGCCCTGACCCTGCAGATCTGGGAGAGGAGTCCAGCCTGCATTCCCAGGTGTTCCCATTCAGTAATCATCACTGAACACAGGCTCAACATGGACCTCAGGCTGACCTTGGTTTTCTTTGCTACTATCCTGACAGGTAATTTCTGGAGGAAAATAGACAGTGAATGTGAGAGCGGACATGAGAGAAAGGAACAGTGGACATGTGAGACAGTTTATGACCAGAATTCTCTTTGTTTTCAGGTTTCATGGAGTCTGGTGGGAGGCTTGGTGCAGCCTGGGGAATCTGTGAGATTCTCCTGTACAGCCTCTAGATTCACTTTCAATGAATAAGGTATCCACTGGGTCCAACATGCTCCAAGGAAAAGGCTGGATTGGGTAGCATTTATATGGTCTTATGAAAGTAGGAAATATGCAGAATTCATGAAAGACCAATTCACCATCTCCAGAGACAATTCCTAGAACACCCTGTACCTGGATGTGAGCAACCTGAGATCTGAGGAAACAGCCATGTATTACTGTGCAAGACCCACAGTTAGGGGACTTCCGTGTAAGCCCAGACATAAACCTACCTGCAGTGTGCTGTGGACCAGCAGGGGGTGAAGAGGAGACACAGAGCTCAGGTTACACCAAAGCAGGAAGAGAGGGCAAGCAGGACCTGACTCCTCTGTGTTAGCTGCTCCCCATGTCACAGATCCATTTTCCCTGGGAAAAGTATCCCCAAGCACTGTGTGTACTCTGCTGTGAAGTGCCCATTTTTTAATTCTCTTTTTCATTCTGGTAGAAATATTTAAATTTAGGGGCCACATTTGTTTTCAACAGGATGCACAGTATACCACTGTGCAGAAGAGCCTCTGTGCTGAGCCCCAATTCAGATAGGAAGAAGCTCAGTAGTGCATGCTCTCCTAGACTAAGGCCAGAGCTTCAGTAGTGTTTCCTGGTGACAGGAGTATTGTTGGTTCAGGTTGGAGCGTGTGTACCTGAGGGAGGGAAAGCTGGAAGGTTTAATGAGTTTTCCCTCTCTAACACAAATAATTTCATGGATCTCCCTCCCCCCACAGATCCATGCCTAGGTGAATTGTGATACAGTGGCCACTGATCTGAGGAGCACATTCCAGGGAAACTCACACTCTGGGTTGTGTGTACACTGTTGTTGTTTTTGTAAACAGAGTTTCATTGTGTCATTGGTGGCCATTACATGCAAACACAGCAATGGCAGATTCTGATACCAGTCCCACTGTGTCTTTCTTTCCTTGGTGCCACTCACCAGCACAGACTTCCTTGTTCGTGAGAACTTGTCATGTACTGAGTGGATTCTCTTCTGGAATTACGAGGTTTCTTTCCTCCTGAAGACATCTTGAGGAGAGGGTATCTCTTCCATATCCACAGTGTTTGTGTTTGTCCTCCGTGGAGGAGCAGAGCCTGAGCAGCTGTGTGGGAGGCAGGAGCCCACCATGATCCTCAGAGCTGCAGATCATCCTGCAGTCACACAACAACTGTGCGATTTCCCATGTGGAACACCTGCAGCTGCAGCACTGCAGTGAGGGCTGTGTCTAATTTTGGTTCAGATGAGAGAAAGCTGTCGTCTGTCACTCAGCAGCTGAAATCCTCAGAAAGCAGGAGATCCTTCTTACTTCCCTGACCTCACAGGACTTTGCTCTCAATTCATAAGAATAAACACAGTTCTTCAGAATATTATCTTCATGGTTACTTGATAACACATCAGGAATGTGTAGGAATGAAACTTTGCCTGGCTTGAGGCGGGACCTGTAAGTCCTGTCCCAAACTTCCGAGACTTATCTGATATCTCCATGGGCATTCAAGTTGCCTCTGTGAGTTATCTGTAGCTCCGTGATGTTAGGATATTGCAATTTTTCCTGCCTCACCTATCTCTGCAAAGTTCCAGACTGAGATGTCCCCTTCCCTTAAGGTATTGAGCAAAATGTCACGCCTCTAGTTTACTGGTTGTGAATGGGAGCTCTGTAGCCAACCCCCATAGGAGCCAAGGTGTATCGCCCTTCCCTTCTTCCTGCTTCCCACTTCCTTGCCCAGAGCGCAGTGACTTTTAGTATATAAACACATTGCTGGCATGAATAAAACTGAGTCTTTCTCCATGACCTTCTTTCTGAGTCCATTTCTTTCACTCCTCCTCAAGTTATTTCCCGTGGTTCCCTCCCCCTTTTCTTGCCAGAGCTCAGCCTGGGGACTGTCGGCCTGCCTGCAAGAGACAGCAATGAGTCTCACAGCCTTGTGAAGCTGCCGGCCTAGTTCTAGGAGGGAAGAACATCATGTGGGTTGGGGCCATGCATGATTAAAGTATCAACAGATGATAATTTAACCAACAACTGTAGCCCAACAACATGGAGCTTGACTTTCCACCTGAAACAGAAGAGGAAAAACGGTATTTTCTCCGGCTTTCTCTCTCAGCTCCCTTTCCCCTCACAAGAGAGGAAAATCTCAGAAGGTTCACCTTGAAGGAGAGATGTACCCCCTCCCCTGAAAGTAGGATTCAGGTTAGCAGCCAGGCTCCTGGCCTATCTCTGTGAAAATTTCTCTTTCACGTGAGATTAATTTTTGAATCTGTCTTCATGCTATGTATGGAATTGGGCAACAGATACTCAATGGAATACATTGTTGCCAAAGTAAAGAAAGAGAGATACCATTTGTGAGAATTGAGGGAGCCTGGATAATAAATTGTTAATTGAAATCCAGTCATCTTTTATATGAGCCACTATAATTTATGCTGAGGAAACATCAACGGTGTACAAAACTCATGAGAATTTCAAATGGGGTAGCCACTACAGTGCTGCTGCTTGTATCTTATCCTGATTATGTCCCTCAAGACATTTTCCTATGAGCTCCCATTAAATGACATCTAGAACCAAGAGATACACTTCTTGGGAATTTGAAGATTTTCTGTCTGTTTGCATTGCTCTAGTTTGAAGGCTGAGGATTCTGTCCTTGCAATTATTTCTACCACATTTTTTATTCTTGGTCTTCAAGATGGTGATGATTATAAAAGGGTTTCACATCATACTATGTAATTCTAATGTCTCGATGAGTAAGAAAGTACTATTTCAAGTGATTACCAGGAAGTTGCTGCTAAATTCCTGAACACACAAATGGTTTTCAGAGACACAAAGAGAAATGATTAAAAAAGCATTCTGCATTTCTAGGGGGATGAATGTTCATTAATACTTTGTCTTGTATAATCATTTATATAAATATTCAAATAGAGGAAATTACTAATGGTCTCCAGATGAGAACATCCTACATATTCAGAAAGCATGTTTATCTATGCCCAATAGTGGGCCATTCCATACAAATGCACACTCATTTGGCTAACTGCACATTCACCCACGCTGGAATAAATACAAGAGGAGCAACATGCAATATCTCTGTCTGTGGTTCTAACTTATCTGTATAATTTTATTTCTAGCAAGCTAATGTAGGACATGTGACCTGCACAGCAGTTTCCAGACATTAAACACGAGACCTTCCTATATAGGAGTAGGACATGCAAATAAGGCCTGTCTCCACTCATGAAAACCAGCCCTGCCCTGACTCCATAGCTCTGGCAGAGGAGCCCAGCCCTACATTCCCATTTGTGATCAGCACTCAACACAGTCTTACCATGGAGTGGGGACTCACTTGTCTTTTCCTTGATGGTCTTTTAAAAGGTTATTCATGGATCTAAAGATTCTAAGCCCGTGGGTGAGCATGCATGACACAATTCTAATCATAATTGTTTGTATTTGCAGATGTCTAGTGTGAGGTGCAGGTGGTGCATTCTGGAGGAGGATAGATGCAGCTTGGGGGATCCTTGAAACTCTCCTATGCAGCCTCTGGATTCACCTTCAGTGACTATACCATGAGCAGACTCCAGAGAAGAAATTGGAGTGGCTCTCATACTTCAGTTGGAATAATAATATAAATTATCCAGAATCTATGAAAGGCCAATTCACCATTTTCAGAGATAATTTGAAGAACACCCTGTATCTGCAAATGAACAATCTGAGATCTGAGGACACAGCCATTTATTACTGTGCAAGAGGCACATTGATTGGAAGTAATTTTTATATCAGACAGAAACTCCTCAGAGGGAAGCTCAAGACCAGCAGAGGGTGAAGATGATACATTAAACTCAGCTTCACCCCAGAGCAGGGGCAGAGGAACATGAGGGCTGACCTTCTCCATGTCTAGGCTGCCTTCTTGTGTCAGAGAACAGTTTTCACATTCTACACCTCTAATGGAATACTCTGTTCTAATATTTTATTCTAATCTGAATATGGTTGTATTTTTTTTTGTATTTTTGAGACAGGGTCTCCCTGTAGCCTCAGCTGTCCTGGAGCTCACTCTGTAGACCAGGCTGGCCTTGAACTCACAAAGATCCGCCTGCCTCTGCCTCCCGAGTGCTAGGATTAAAGGCATGCACCACCATGCCTGGCTTAATCTGAATATGTTTTAAAGTCTTGATTGTCACTGTGATGCATTCATCTACATAGATCATGTGCTTTGTCCTCAAAAAGATGTAGATCATCACAGAGGCCATAAATTGTACAGCTGATGTGATCTTTCAAGTATGAACACTGATCGTTCTCACTATCACTATGCTTTTCACACAAAGAGCAATTATTGGATCTAGCACAGACGCTGCTGTGCTGCTGGTTAAAGAAAAAAATGTGTGGGAGGCATTCATGGCACCCTGAAGGCTGCTGAGCCTCTGTGTCTTTCAGGCAGCTTGTGACCATCACACTCTCCACCTTATCCCTGTGCCGACCTTCCCTTCATCAGAATCATGGGTTTGCTGTATTCTGCCCAATGGCTGTGTGTCAGACTTGTTATCTGCCCTGTTTTTAGTGTTGTGAACAAGTAAATACACTGCATTTTGAAGCCTAAGCATTCTTGGAACTAGTACATGCCTGTGTACACTAGTTGCAGTGTTTTCAGTTGAATAATAAAAAAAAAATTACAAAATTAAGAGGAAATGGGATGCAACTCAACTCTCTTCTAACAATGATTACTCCATTTCAGAAACAGAGGATTATGTGAATCCTATGCATTTTCTATCATACAATATATAGATATACATATGCAACATAGTCCAGTGACATATTCTATAATATTAGGAAAATAGATTAAGGGCTGGAGAGATGGCCTAGCGGTTAAGAGCGCCGACTGCTCTTGCAGAGGACTCTGGTTCGATCGCCAGCACCCACATGGTGGCCGAGAACCATTTGAAACTCCAATTCCAGGAGAACTCCAGTTCCAGGGGAATCCGACACCCTCTTCTGACCTCCGCAGCACTGCACGACACGGGTGCACAGACCTGCATGCAGACAGTACATTCATACACATACAGAAATAAATTTAAAAAAAAAGAAAATAGATTAAGAAAGGGCAAATTAAAAAAGCATACTACTGCTTTAATATGCATACTACTGTACTAAGAAAGTGAAAACCAACATTAAAATCGGAATTATTTTGCCCTCATGGAATTGAATGACAACACTGAACACATAAGCATATTTTTTGGCATTGAACATGGTTTAGAGCTTAAGGATTCAATGGATTTGCATTGCTATACATAATATACTATGTATTACTCAACAATCCAGCAAGACAGTTTCAGGAGAGTCTAAAGGAGGCATATTTTCAATTGAGATTTCCTCAACCCAGGTGTGTCAATTTAGATATATATGTGTTTTCCAAGAGAAAGTATTAATGAAGGCATAACTGTGGAAATACAAACCTAGACCAGAATTGCAAAGAAAAACTAAATTGATGGGAAATAATATTCATCTTTCAATAATAACCTTAAGTATTAATGGTCTGAAAACCACAAAAAAGAGACACAGACTGGGAGAATGGATTAAGACATTGAATATATTTTTTGTTTTCTATAAGAAATCCAACTCACCACCAAGGACAGGTACATCTTAAGGTAATTTTGGTATATATAGGCATACTTTGGAGCAATACAAATGGGAGAGAACAACAACGACAAAAAGACTGGATCAAAGACTGAAAAAGTTATATTCTACCCAAACAATAAAATTATGCAGAGGAAAAACTTTAAAAAGACAGAAAAATGTGCAAGTCATGTATGATAGAATGCATGAACTGGGGAGGAATGGGGCCCTGGAAAAGGGAGTGTGTCTAAACTGGACTGAGAAATGACATATGAAACACACAAAACACCAATAAAAATATCGTATGAAAATAATCCGAGCCAATGGTACCAAGAAGCAAACAGGAGTTGCTATTCTAGTATCAAACAAAATTAACTTCATACTAAAATTATTGAGAAGACATGAAGAGAGTCACTGTGTTGTTTTCTCTCTGTTCCTGAAAGTGGACTGTGTGTTCTTCAGCGTGGATGCTTTTCAATAGAGAAATAGGAATGAGGCCTTATCAAAAAGGATGTCAGAATGGTGAGAGCCAGATTCCTATGGTGCTCAAGCCAAGTGGAGGCTCACCTAGTCATCTCCTCTTTGTTTTTTGTTGTTTTTTTGTGTTTTTTTTTGTTTTTTTTTTTTTTAATTAAAATAGTGCATTGCTATCACTTTCCTCCAGGGGTTTCCCAGGGATGGCCTAATACTGGACTAGGACACTTTGGGCTGCAACTTCAATGAGATTATTAATTTGGTTTTCACCATACCAGAACACATTAGGTTAGGAGACCTCTTAAAGTGAAGATTTGTCCTAACAAAAGGGAGTATTCAGGTGGACTGAGATTTGGGGGTAGCTCCTAGAGGGACTTTGGGTGGGGTTAGGGGAACCAGAAGACAGATAATAGGGGGCATTGCCAATAACCCAGACATATTGACACAAAGGTAACATTTAAACTTCCCCCAAGACATAGACATACAAGCAACATTTTCCCTCATAAAAGTAACATTTTCCCTCTGCCCAAAACATACAGGTATCATTTGAGCCTTATCTGACATAGATGGTGATTTTAGTTCTACCCCCAAAGTCTCGAGTTTGGCTGTAAATTCCTGTACATATAATTGTACTGATGGAATAAAGTCAAGTCTGTGATAGTTGTGAGTTCACAACTATTTCCTTCGACTCTGACACAATTTTTCTTTAACGAGTAGCTCCTAGGCTTTGGAGAGTAAGGTGGAAGAGCGTATGGAAAGCAGAGTAATCCGTTCTTTTGCCTAGCTTTACCTCCGAGGAGGTTGGCAGCTCACCCATTGGTAATTCTGTAATTTTACTGATGAAATATAAATAGTAAAAGAATACGCACTTAAGAAAACATTATTTATTATACCAGATTGTGTTGTGGGCTCAGGATAGATGGTTAGAAATATCATTATCCTTACATTAAAATGTTTTTCTAGAAATAACACCGTCTATCATAAGTATTTTATAGTAGATAAACGGATGAAGGCTAATCAAGTCCTTTTAAGTATAAAACATCTTAGCCCTTTATCATTAAGTTTGAAAAATAAATAATGTACCAATTTTGGCTGGCTGTGATAAAAGTCACCTGCTTTTTTCTTTCCTGATACCATTTGGCTGTTGGGGAAGGCCTCAGCCAGGTGGGACTTTTTTTATTTTTAGTAAAATTTTTGTTAGTAAAGAAAGGTATTTTGTTTAATTTAGATGGTTTATATCCAATTTTGAACAGTTTTTGTTTTCATTATACTTTTAGTGAACAGCTTTCCAGGCTTTAAAGCACTTTTTAGGACTTTATATTATACCTGGCTTTGATGTTTTTAATAGATG
This sequence comes from Rhizomys pruinosus, assembly GCA_009823505.1. Taxonomy (NCBI): domain Eukaryota; kingdom Metazoa; phylum Chordata; class Mammalia; order Rodentia; family Spalacidae; genus Rhizomys; species Rhizomys pruinosus. Next base: position 1,040,145 of record VZQC01005679.1, on the reverse strand, counting down.
TTTTTGGGAAATAAAAAGTATCCCTCCAAGAGATCTCATGTTTCTTAGTCAAAGGAAGAAGTTAAGCATGTCCTGGAAGGAGGTACTGTTATAATAACTGACTTCTATCCCAGAGAGATGCTTAGTAGAGAGTTTCTTTTTACTGTATTCTGGAAGGAATCATATTAATGTTTCCCTTTTTATTTTAGGAGAATCTAAAAGACTTTTACAATTTTATTGAAGTTTTGTGTAATTCATATGACATTTCTCAGTCCAATTTTAGATTCATTCCCCTTTTCATGCCCACACCCCACCTGAGTTCATGCATTATGCCATAAATGTCTTGAATCTTTATTTTTTTTCAGAATTTTTAAACTCTTTCTATGCAGAGGCTTATTCTTTTAGGCTAAAGTTTACTTTTTCAGTCAGTTATTTGATCCAGCCCTTTTGTTGTTGTTCCCTCCAATTTGTATTGCCCCGAAATATGAGTATATGTATTTCACATGCTTACCAAAATTATGATGTCTGAAAGTTAACTGTATATTAATTCCAAAACATATTTAAGAATTCACATTTTCCATTTTAATTTTATATTACTCTAAAGTATGCATACATATCCTTTCCCCATATACCACAATTACAATGTCTTAAAATAAGTGCTAAGTTAATTCTAGATCTGATTAAGGTGTTTATATTATAATGGTACCACTGCTTTCAGGTAAAATGAATATATATATATATTTTTTTTTTCTCAGTTTGCCTTACTACTAGGTATTTGCTAGCATCCAGAGATGAGGAATACCATTTGTCATTTGTTTTTCTGGGTCTGTGTAACTTCACTTACCATAATGTCTTTTAGTTCCATCCATTTACCTGCAAAGTTCATTATGTCATCTTTCTTTACTGCTGCATATAACTCCATTGTATAAATGTACCACGTTTCCTCTCTCCTCTCATTAGTTGAGGGACATTTGGGTTGGTTCCAGATCTTCCCTATTGTAAAGAGAGATACAATAAACATAGATGTGCATGTACCTTTGTGGCAGGATATATATCAGGAGTGGTGTGACTGGGTGAGGTGGTAGGCTCATTTTAAGTCTTTTAAAGGTTCTCCACACCGCTTTCCACAGTGGTTGCATGAGTCTACATTACCACCAGCAATGGATGAGTGTTCCCTTTTCCCAACAACTTTTCCAGCATTTGGTATCTTTTCATGATCTTAGCCAGTGTTATCAGACTGAGATGATATCTTAGAGTGGTTTTAATTTTCATTTCCATAATTATTAATGATGTTGAACACTTTCTAGGATGTATCTCAGCCATCTTTACTTCCTTACTGGTGAAGTCTCTATCCAGCTCATTACTCCAACTTTTGAGTAAAGCCACCATTTGGATGCTGGTGATCAAACCTGGCTCCTCTGCAAGAGCAGTCGGCTCTCTTCACCAGTATTACCTCTCTCCAGCCCCATGTTTTATTTGATTTCTGTATCTGGGAGCACCATGATGCTACTGGTATAGGTGGTTGTCAGAGTCTGGTGGGCACAGACAGGGATTTCCAGCTTCTTCGGTCCTGCAACAAACAATTAGACAGAGACAGAACACAAACCAAAGCAGAGAGAAAAACAGTTCAAAGAGGGAAGAGGGATTGAGCTGGGAAAGATCAAAATATCATTGTCCCCTGTGCCCTGTGGAGTGGGGCCTTATCTGTTATTTGTATGCCATATTTTTGTACATTTTTATTCAAGTTTTGCACATTTAATATAAGATTTTGTATTCAAATTTACACCCATTCTGCCTTCCATGCCCCCCACCCTGGCAATGATTACCAGTGTGCATGACACTCTTGGAAGTCAGGGATTACAGTCTCTCTCCCATTTTTTTCTTTTCCATTTTTTCTTCTTTTCTTCATATAATTATAGGTGGACACGTGCATGTGACTTCTCATGTGTGGAAGTCTGTTAGTGTGATTCTGTTATCCCTTCTACCTTGTTGGTCCCAGGGATCAAACTAGGTTGTCAGATCTGGTATCCATTTGTTCCACCTTCTTTTCACCCTGGGTTCCATCATGTACTACTATGACCTCCCTTCATGTTTCATATCCAGCCATAATTCCACACCACTGAAAGTTGTCTCAAAAATCATTTTGAGGAGCTGAAGGATTATCGACCATTTGTGACTTCTTAGATGCTCTGAGTGGCACATGATGCTATTTGTAATGGGATCTGTGTTCAAGTGACAATCAAAATCTCCTTTCTCTGGTGTCATTAGAGTCAAATTTATTTTGCTCATTCATGCAACAAAGCACCTCACACATATTAGTAGATGGCATTTCAAATGTAAGGGGAGATCTGAAGAAGCCATTTACATTACTTTTATGTACCTAAAGAACACTTTTATGTTTGTTTGGAGTTAGGAAAACAGGCAGTAATTATGAAATGTCATTGAGGTATCTGTCTCCATTTCTCTAAGAAGCACAAGGCAAATCTCAGTCACCTGGAGGAACTAATGTGCTCTGCTCCTTCTTATGTCCTCAGGATCCTCCCACATGCAAAGCATCCTCAAGTCTCAGGGTAAAAGTCCAGCCCTGGACCAGGAGCCCCATCTCCTCCTCACAGGACCTTCTATCAGAGCATGGCTGTCCTGGGGCTGCTTCTCTGCTTGCTGGCCGCTCCCTGCTGTGAGTGTCTCAGGGTTTAAGGAGAGGGCCCTGGGCAGGTTGATTCTGCTGCATTTGACTGATGCTTATTCTCTTTGTTCCTAGGTGTCCTGTCCCAGGTGAAGCTGCAGGAGTCAGGACCCGGCCTGGTGAAGCCCTCACAGACCCTGTCAATCACCTGCACTGTCTCTGGATTCTCTTTATCCAGCTATGGTGTGCACTGGATCCGACAGCAGCCAGGAAGCCATCCGGATTGGATGGGAGTTATATGGGGTGGTGGAAGCACAAATTATAACTCAGTTTACCAATCTCGAGTCAGTATCACGAAGGACAACTCCAAGAGTGAAGTTTACTTTAAACTGAACAATCTGCAGCCTGAGGACACAGCCACGTATTACTGTGCAAAAGACACTGTGATGGGACTTCAGTTTGAACCTAGACATAAATCTCTCTGCAGGAGAGCTGTGTAGCAGCAGGGGGTGCTAGTGGACAAGTCTCCCAGGACCAGAGCAGACTCATCAGAGCATAGAAACTTCAGGCTCAACAGCCTGAGGAAAGGCACAATATGTTTAGGATTAACATTAGAACCTGAGGTTTCCTCTTCCTGCCCAGGAAACCCTCTAGAGGCCCTTCTCTGCATCATATTCTACAAAAACTGACATCTGTTTACCTTCTAGAACAAATGATTTTCTCTGAACCCTCTAAATTCTCCATTTTTCACTTCTCTTGTTATCAAATAGAAATTCATAAAATAATAATGTTTTCCATACATCTTAATAGGAATGCTACCAATAATTACTTGACTAGGTTCGGGACCTGCACATTTCTCCAGTTTTCTCTGGTTTTTGCCTGGTTGAGTTTGCATGGGTCTTGTTCATCCTGTCTCCATTGCTGTAAGTTTACATTATCAAGTTCTCAGGTACCTATAAAGTTCTGTATTCTTATAGTAATACACCTCTCCTGGCTCTTAAAATATTACTCTCTGCAGTTCCACAATGCTTTCTGTGCCATGCATGACTGACTTTTGATACAGGAGTCCAATCAATGGACAAATATTCTGTAGCCTCCAATTTTCTACCTTTGGGCCAATCATGGATATTTAAGTTCATTGCTGCCTGATGCATGAGGAATCTTCACTGGTGAAAGTTGAGGGTTTCACCAGTATTTGGTCAATCCCTGTTTCTTTACAGTTCACAAGCCTTAGGTATAGAGGTTTTATTGTACATAAATTATTGTAAATAAATGCCTCCTAGTGGTGGGCATTTCTCTGGCACTTTTGTCTGGATGGTAATTAATAGCTATTTAATTGAACTGAAAGCCCACTCAATGGGAGGGGCATTATCTGTGGGATTCTGTAACTACCCAAATATAGATGGCCGAAGTAGTCACAGATACTAGAGTAAATTCTTGAATCATTCATATCCCTAAAAATGTAATTTCTTACTCTATGCTAACTATGGGTCCTTATATTTACAGACTTGTATACCAGTCATCACTTATCAAAGAACCTATTTTATTTATTTTTTACATATTTTTATTTTTAAAAAATATATTTTGTACAAGATTATCAAATCTAGACCCGTGTTCCCAACCCTATGCTCCCAGCCCACCAGAGCTCATGTATTCTGCCAAACATATTTTTCATCTATTTCTCAGTCTTTCTCGATATTCTCCATGTGGAAGTTGACTGTTTTGAGCAGATGTTCACTGTTTCAGTCAGTTCTTTGATGCAATCCTTTCTATTGTTGTTGTTGCTGTTGTTGTTTCCAATATGCATCAATCCCAACTGCTTGGACAAATGCTCAAGGGGCCTTGTACAAGAAATACTTACAACTAGGTAATTGGCACTAGCATCCACAGAAGAGAGATACCATTCATCGCTTGTTTTCCTGGGACTGTGTTACTTTACTCAGCATGATGTCCTCTAGCTCCAGCCATTTTCCTGCAAAGCTCATGATGTCATCTTTCTCTACTGCTGCATAGAACTCCATTGTGTAGAAGTACCACATTTTCTCTATCCACTCGTCAGTTGAGGGGCATTTGGCTTGGTCCGAGCTCCATGCTATTGTGAAGAGAGATGAAAGTATCTCTGCGGTGGGGGAGTGTTGGAGGTACATGCCTAGGAGTGGTATGACTGGGTCGTGTGGCAAGTTCATTCCGAGTCTTCAAAGGGCTCTCCACACTGCTTTCCATAGTGGCTGTATGAGTGTACATTCCCACCAGCAGTGGATGAGTGCTCCCCATTACCCACAACCTCTCCAGCACTTGGTATCATTTGTTTTCTTGATCCTGGCCAGTCTTATTGGAGTGAGGTGATATCTTAAAGTGGTTGTAATTTGCATTTCCCTAATTATTAGTGACATTGAACTGTTTCTAAGATGTTTCTCATCCATCTCTAATTCCTCCTCTGTGAAGTCTCTATTCAGTTCTTTGCTCCATCTTTTGAGTGATTCACTTGTTTTCTTTCTTCTTTGTTTGTTGGGTAGTTTATTTACTCTGAAAATCAATGATTTGTCAGATGTTTCTGCTGTGAAGGTTTCCTCCCACTCTGTGGGATTTCTCTTCACTTCCTTGACTGTTTCTTTTGATGTACAGAAGCTTTTGAGTTTAATGAGGTCCCATTTGTCAACTGTCGACCTTAATTCTTGTGCAGCTGATGTCTGATTTAAGAAATCTTTTCCTATGCCTATGTCTTGTAGTATGTGCCACAGACTAAGCCCAACCGGGGGTCTCAACTGCAGGAAAGCAGGGTCCCTTGGTAATCAGGAAAACACAGGGTCGGCGATGACAGTCAGAAACAAGTCCAGAGGGGTTTGAGTCTGCTGTATCTTTAATGGGCTTAAGGCAGTGATTTTATAGTACATTCAAGAGAAAACAGCAAGGAGGATTGGCAAACTTCCCAGAAAGATTAAACAGGCTACTAAAAGTCAGGTTTTACATTCTAATCAATAATCATAGGTTACAGTTGACCGGTTACAGCATAACAGGTTACAGTTGATAAATCACAATACAATTTGTTTCAAAAGTAGATAATAATCATAAACCCACAAGCCTAGATCTAAAGTAAAACACCCTTTAAAGAAAAACTGGAAAACCATAGTTTTCTTTTGAAATTCTATTATCACTAAAGCAAGTCTTGTTTTATGAAGTTTTAGGTTATCAACTTTCCTTTTCTATTATTTTAAGGAATGGGTCTAGTTAAAGCCAAGATTTAGGCCTTTGTCTCAGAGGCTTGAAGCCGTTCCACTACTTGCTCAGGTTAATAGTTCTGCTTTTATTGTAAAGTTAATAAGCACAAAGAAAGCCTAGCCCTCAGCAATCCCTGCATAAAGCAAGGAGTATTGAAGGGTCAGACACCCTCAGTGCCCTTGTGAAATTTGAGATGTCCATCTATTACATTTTTCTGAGACAGGAGAGAAGGATCAAAAGACTCTTTTTATGTTATTTTTTCTTTAGGGAAGTGTATAATTTGCCTTTGATCTTAATAATGTTTTTTGTCATACATGACCGCCACTGGAATTTTTTTACTCAGTAACAGTCATGTAAGATGAAAAACACCATTCCTATTTAATTGTTTTGTCTTGGGCTCTTTAACAATCCATTACTCTGTATTACTTTGTATTTGGTCTATGATATCACCCTATATTATGTTGTTTTTCCAATAGCCTTTGTTAGGGAAAAGGTCTTTTATACTTAACTTTTATTAAGATTTACAGAAAGTTCCTGCTTCACGAGTGGCCTGACATTCAAGGGAGGTATTTGGTTATAATTGCCATC
>VZQC01005679.1:969755-1030430 GCA_009823505.1 Rhizomys pruinosus | reverse complement strand
TTTCACATATTCATCCATTTCTTCTTAGTTTTCAAACTTGGTGGAGTATAGGTTTTTGAAGTATTCTGGTATGATTTTCTGGATATTTTCCTTGTCTGTTGTGATATTTCCCTTTTCATCATGGATTGTATTGATTTGGAGTTGTTCCTTCTTTCTTTTGGTTAACTGGGCTAGAGATCTGTCTATCTTGTTTATTCCTTCAAAGAACCAACTTTTGGATGCATTGATTATTTGTATTGTTTTCTTTGTTTCTATTTCATTGATTTCTGCTCTGATTTTTGTTATTTCTTCCTGTCTGTTGCGTTTAGGCTTCATCTGTTGCTCCCTCTCGAGTGCTTTTAGCTTCAGTGTTAGATCATTCACTTGTGCTCTTTCTGTTTTTCTAATGTAGGCACCCAGGGCTAAAAAATCCCTCATAGCACTGCTTTTAAGGTATCCCATAGGTTTTGTTATGTTGTATTTTCATTGTCATTCAGTTCCAGGAATGCTTTTATTTCTTTCTTTATCTCTTCTTTGACCCATTCATTATTCAAGACTGTGTTGTTTAGTCTCCATGTGTCCTTGTAGGGAGTAGGGCTTATCCTGGTGTTGATGTTGAGCTTTATTGCACTGTGGTCTGATAGGATGCATGAAATTATTTCAATCCTTTTGTATTTGTGGAGGTTTCTTCTGTGTCCCAGTATGTGGTTGATTTTGGAGAATGTTTCGTGGGGTGCTGAGTAGAAAGTGTATTCTCTGTTATTAGGTTGGAATATTCGGTAGAGGCCTATGATGTCCATTTGGTGTATCATATCATTCAGTTCAGATGTCTCTCTGTTTATTCTTTGTCCTGTTGACCTGTCCAAAGGGCTCAGTGGGGTATTGAAGTCCCCTGCTATGAGTGTACTGGGGTTAGTGTGTGACTTGTGGACCTGGAGAATTGTCTTTATAAAGTTTGGTGCATCAGAGTTTGCTTCATGTGTATTCATAATTGTGAAATCTTCTTGATGAATTGTTCCTTTGATAAAAATGTAATGGCCTTCTTTGTCTCTTCTAATTTCTTTTACTTTGAAGTCTATTTTGTCTGTTATTAAAATAGCAACACCTGCTTTCTTTTTGATACCATTTGCTTGGAATAATTTTTTTGAATCCTTTCACTTTTAAGGTGGTGCCTGTCCTTGAAGGTAAGATGTGTTTCTTGTAGACAGCATATCAGTGGGTTCTGTTTCCTAATCCAATCTCAGAGTCCATGTCTTTTGATTGGGGAATTTAGTACATTAATATTTAAGGTTATGACTATAGGTCTGTGTTGCTTCCTTTTGCCTTATTATCCATTCGCAATTTTGGTTTTGGTTTTTGCTTCTGAAGTTATGCTTTTATTGATTTCTCTTTCTAGGTGCCTGGGAATGGTTGCCCCTTTCTTCTGTCCTTTGAATTGCTTCAAGTATTCTCTGAATGGTTGGTTTTCTGGACATGTATTCTTTCACCTTGTTTATGTCATGGAAGGTTTTTCTCTGTCCTTCAACTATAGTCAACATTGTTGCTGGGTATAGTAACCTGGGTTGGCATCTATTGTCCTTTAACACTGGGAATTCTTTGCTCCGCGTTCTTCTTGCTTTCATATTTTGCACTGAGAAGTCAGTTGTAATTCTGATAGGTTTCCCATTATAGGTCACTTGTTGTTTTTCTCTTGTGGCTTTAAGGATTTTGTCTTTGTTTTGGGTGTCTATTATTTTAACTATTATATTTCATGGAGATTTTCCTTTCTGATCTTGTCTGTTTGGAATTCTATGTGATTCTTGTATTTCTATTCATTTGTCTTTTTTTTAGTTTTGGGAAATTTTCATCTATTATTCTGTTGAAGATCTGATCAATACCATTCTCTTGGGGTTCTTCTCCTTTCTCTATTCCTATGATGTGGAGGTTTAATCTTTTCATAGTGTCCCACAATTCCTGGTTGTTCCACTTTTGTGTATTTTTAAATTTTTCATAATCTGTACTTGAGGTTTTTAGTTGTTCTCTGTTATCTTCCAGGTCTGATATTGTTTGTTTTGCTTCCTCCATTCCGCTTCTGAGGCTTTTTCCAGTCCTTTCCTCTTGATTGGATGAGTGTTTGATTTCCTTTTTCATTTCCTCTTCTGATTTCTTTAGTATTTCCACTTCCTTTTGGAGCTTCTCAGTCCCTTCCTGTAGCTCTTTGCTTTGCTGGTTGGTTTCCTTATCTTTTTCAACATGGGATCTTTTCAGTGTTTCCACTTCCTTCTTGAGTTATTCGTTCTCTTTTCTTAATTCTTTGATTTTCTCTTTATGTTCACGATTGTGTTTCCGATATCTGTGTCCTGGGCCATTCCCAGGGGTATCCAACAGTAAGAATCTTCCACAGGGTTGGTAGAGCTTGGTGTGGTATTATCCAGCACCTTTCCCATATTGTCTCTTCCTCGTGTTCCTGGCATGGGCTTCTCCTTGCCTGTATTCTAATGTGAATCCCAAATGCCTCTTTACTGTGTTGAAGGCTTACTTTGCTTGCCTCCTTCAGATGCTTTCGTAATTCCAGTTGGCAGGTGAGGTGTCGGGGGTGCTCTGTAGCCCGTGCCCTGGTACCTGTGCTTCAGGTGGTCTTGGGTGGTCTCTGATCTCAATACTCACACAACCCCACCTTTTTTACCAGTTGGGAGGATAACACTGCCCCCACAGCCACAAAAGCCAATTAAGTAAAAGGCAACTAGATTAACTAGATTAAGTCAAACTACAATGTTTCTTGCTGAAGCACCCAGATCCTACCTACCTACCTACCTGTGCTTCAGGTGGTCTTGGGAGGTCTCCCAAGAACCTACTTTTTAAATAGCTGGCAACTTGTAGAGATCCACAAATAGTCACAAAGTTTTCTACCTTTTGTTCTTGATTTTGTTGACTGTATCTGCCTGTTTCTCTGGGCACAGTGATTTAGTATGCAGTAATTGACAGCTGTAGTATTTTGTGGTTTGAAATAATAAGGTAACATTATTGGTATTGCAATTACTCAGAGACCAAATATTATTTTTCATTCTTTCCTCTTTCTCAGAAAACATAGTAACTTGGCATTTTCTGTCATTATGGAGTTTATGGTTCTCTACAGAAAGTTCCTTCATCATAAGCATGTGAGCCATTTCTCAATGAATAAAAATTATTCATGAATAGAAATACAAGGTAATTCTCACCTCCTCATTTCAGCATGCACTTCAACACTTACCTCTCTGCCCTAATCCTTGCTTTGCTGCTCCTAGATAGATTAAATTAGGCCTCAGCCTCAGCTAGAAATTTAGTGCTGGGTCTGCTACCAGCATTCTTATTCGGTACTCAGCATCTCTTTTCCAGGAAAGAATAATACTGCAGGATCCATGAGAATAATATGCTTAGGAACAATCTACTCTGTAGTCCTAAATGGGGTTAATCAGATGCATGAGTCCAGATCAGATTGGGGAGCCAACGTGCCTCCTCCTATGTGTGTTAGACTAGGGGAGGCTCTAGAGCCAAATCTCAGAGAACATGATGAAAATGAGGCAAAACAAAGAGCAATGCTCTCCTGGATGGCACAAGAGTGTCCTCATCTCTTCATAGGGAGCAGTGTTGAAATGATTCCAGGTCACATATGACACATAATAACTCTAGAACTGAGCTGCTTCCCTGAATCAAGAAGAATAATGTTAACCCATATCATATATAGGATACAGGACTGTTCACAATAGACCAGACTTTCAATCATGTAAGTCCATCAGTAATTGAATGGAAGAGTATGTAATTATGGAACAGTTTCTCACTGAAATACAATGCTTACCACAGTAGAAAAATAAGAGATTCCATTTTTTTAAAATTAGTTTTTATTGATGCTTTGTGCATTTCATACATTTTTTCCAATTCAGGTCAGGCTTATTTCCCTTTCCCTCCCCCCCCACACCCACCACCAAACCCACCTCCTGCATTCTGCATAGACTGTCCTCATCTTTCTCTTTTTCATTTTTTTTTTCTTTTTTAGCTTAAGTGATAATCCATGAGTAGCATCCTTCATGCAAAACCTTATCTGCAGGCGGTTGTGCCAAACACCTACAGCCTCCAACCATCCAGTGGGGTGACAGGTTGTTTGTTCAATCAAGTTGACAAATGAGTGTCCAGACTAACATTGCTGTAGGTTTCACCATTCACCCATCACACCTTACATTCTACCACGCCCCCTCTTCCCGCAGGTTGTTCCCTAGGCTTAGAAAGGGGCACAGTGGATGAGAGTAAAACAGTCCCTCTCTCTGGAGCTGTTGGACTGTGGACTCTGGTCAATTCTGGCTGTTCCTTTCATGGGCTGACAAGTTTGTCCAGGAAAAACTTTGATCCTACTAATAAGCAAAGCATTAGATATATAGGTATTTAAGCAGCACTAATATTTAGGTAGGTTACTTTAGCATAGACACATGTTTGGATATGTTAATCCATGAAATTACAATTTTCCCCCCTGTTAAATATGACAGGGTCTTAACTGTGGCATCTCCTAATTAGAGGTTGTAAGCCTTGTGGCATCACATGGGTTATTTCTCCAAGGGGAGAGCCAATAGCCAATTAGATTTGGGATATACGGCACATGGCTGCCTCTGCGCGCACAGTATTTCCAGGCAGGTGANGGGGGGGGGATACAGAAAGACATGAAACCTTTTCATCAAACCCTTGCAATTCAAATCTTAAAACTAACTATGGGAAAAGATTTGTTTGTTCCAACAGGACAAAACGTCACCAACTTAACGGCTGAGAAAGAAAAGATACAGGTTTGCATTGAGTAGGATGTACCAAAAAGTGGCAACGGAAAGGCTGACCCGTCTGAACATTCAAAGGAAGAAAAGCCTCAGATTGCCATAAACATCGAACCCCTCTGTGGATCCTACATGTAACAACTAGTTATAATGAGTCCTAATGAAACTTACCTTCTAGGTGCCACAAAGGTTCTGATATGAGAGACTTCCTTGCCTTCCCACCCATAGAACAAGGAGAAATATGACAATGATGAGGTCGCTCCCCAACTGTAAATTGGAGACAACTATTGTAGAGGTAATCTCTTATAAAACCGGTAAAACTGCTTTCTTTAAGAGATTCCATTTGTAAGAACTTGAGTGAGCCTGGATGACACATTGTTAAGTGAAAGCCAGTCATCTTTTATATAAACCAATATGATTAATGCCTATGAAAACATCAGTGTATACAGAACTCCAGCCCTTGGTGCTTGAAGCACATTTTTATGATGTTGATATGATATTTACAACCTTTTATATATTGCACATTTTCCTATATGTTTTTACAAAAATACTGACTATGCATTGATATAATTGACAGGAATTGATGTATTTTTTCCTTAGTCTACTAATCGGCAATACCAATATGATTATGCTTATTTTTAAAAAGGACAGTGCAATTATGGCTCATTGTGTATGTCGTTGTGTTTAGTCGATCAAGTTGAGGTTGAATGGGGTGGCAGGGACCAGGAGTGAGAGGCAGCTGGTCATACTGCATCTGAAGTCAGGAAGCAAAGAGCAATAAATGGTGACATGTAGTCCCTGTGCTCTCTCTGAATCAGTATAGAAACCCAGACCATGGGTTACATTATCCACATTTAGGGTGGGTCTGCCCAACTTAGTTCAAACTCCTTTGTGTTTGTCTACCACATTTTCACGATCCACTCATCTGCTGCTGGACACCTATTCCCACCAGCAGTGAATGAGTGTTCCCCTTTCCCCACAATCTATCCAGCATTTGGTAGCATTTGTTCCCTTGATGATAGCCAGTCTTATCAGGGTAAGATGAAATCTAAAGTTGGTTAATTTGCATTTCATTAAATAGTGATATTGAGCAAATTTTAAGTTATCTCTCAGCCATCTTCAATTCTTCATTTGTGAAGTCTCTATTCAGATCATTACTCCATACATTGATTGGGTCCTTTGTTTTCTTGATCCTTTGTTTTAATGACTTACATACTCTGGATATTAAACCTCTGTCAGATGTATCACAGGGGACAGTTTCCTCCCACTCTGTGGGGATTTTCTCTTCTCTTGACTGCTTCTTTCATTGTACAAAAGCTTTTACATTTAATGAGGTCCCACTTGTTGATTGTTGATCTTATATTCTGTGCAGCTTCTCCCTGAGTTAGAAAGTCTTCCTACACCTGTGTTTTGTAGGATACTGCAAATGGTTTTTTCTAACAATTTCAGCATTTCAGGTTTCATATTGAGGTCTTTGACCAATTTGGAGTTGTTTTTTGTACAAGGTGAAAGATAAGGATTTAGATTTATTCTTTTACAAGTGATAATCCAGTTTTTCCAGCACCATTTTCTGATGATACTGTCTTTACTCCATTGATTCTTCTTGGCCCCTTTGTCAAATATGAGGTGGCTGAAATGAATATACTTACGATTAGACCATCAATTTTGTTCCATTGTTCTATGGGTCTGTTTCTGCCAGTACAATGATGTTTTTATGACAATAGCCCTATAATATAGTTTAAATCCTGGTACATTACTCCTTTGGTTCAGGGTTGCTTGGGCTATCTGGGTTCTTTTGTTTTTCCATATGAATTTTATTATTTTTTTTTTATTCTGTGAAGAGAAAGTCATGGGAATTTTGATTGGGATTGCATTGGATCTATATATTACTTTGGGTAGGATGGTCATTTTTGGTCATTTTTACTATATTAATTATTCCACTCCGTGGACATGGGAGGTCTTTCCATCTTCTGGTGTCTTCTTCAATCTCCTTCGTCACAGATTTAAAATTTTCATTGTAGAAGTCTTTAATGTCTTTGGTCAGTTTTGTCCCAAGTTATTTTAACTTTTTGAATCTATTGTTAAAAGAAAGGTTTCCATGCATTTCTTCTCCAATTGTGTATTGTTGGCAAAAAAAAGGCTAGTGATTTTTATAGATTAAATTTGTAACCTACCACTCGACTAAAACTGTTAATAATTTCTAGGAGTTTTCTGGTGGAATTTTTGGTATCTCTTCTGTATACTCTCATGCCATCTGCAAAAAGGGATACTTTGATCTCCTTATTTCCAATTAGAAATCCTTTAATTTCTTTCTCTTCTCTTATTGCTCTAGCAAGAATTTCAAGCACTATAATGAAAAGGAGAGAAGATAGATGGAAGCCTTGCCAGGTTCCTGACTTTAAGGGAAATGCTTGTAATTCTCCAATTAGAAAGATGTTGGCTGTGGGTTTGATGTATATGGCTTTAACTATGTCAAGGAATGTTTCCTCCAGTCCAATTCCCTCTAGGATTTTAAAATTGAAGGCATGTTGCATTTTTTTCATAGGCCTTTTCTGCATTAATTGAGATCACCATATTTTTTTTTCTTTCAATCCATTTATGTGCTTTGTGGCATTTATTGATTTGCATATATGGAGCCATCACTGCATCTCTTGAATAAATCTGACTTGGTCATGGTGGATAATCTTTTTTTTTTTTTTTTCATTTGTGCCTCTGTGGTTTGCAAGTATTTTGTTGAGAATTTTTGCATCTATTTTCATTTAAAAATCCGTCTATATATTTTTTGGTTGCAGTGTTGCCTAGTTTTGTATTAGAATCATATTAGCTTCATAGAAGGATTTGGGAGATTTCCATCTGTTCCTATCCTCTTGAATAATTTCAGTAATAAGAGTTGTAGGTCCTCTTTTTTTTTTAGAATTCTGCGGTAAATCATCTGGGCTTGGGCATTTTTTAGTTGGGAGGTTTTGTATTACTGTTTCAGTTTCCTCATATGTTATGGGATTGTTTACACTGCTGATATCTTCTTGGTCTAGTCCATCAAGTGGAGGATGAATGGGGTGGCAGGGAGCAGGAGTGAGAGGCAGCTGGTCATGCTGCATCTGAGCTCAGGAAGCAGAGAGCAATAAATGGTGATGTGTAGTCCCTGTGCTCTCTCTGGATAACTCAGAGACCACGCAGTGGCAGGCCAGGCTGTGGGTCCTTGTGCGCCTTTCTCCTGTTGCCCCGCCCGTGCCCCTGTGGTCTTTCCCACCCCCTGTGCTGGTTTCCCAAACTGTGACATGGGTCTTGCTGGCCCTGGCTCTCCAGAGCCAGAATTAATAGGTTGGGACCAACCATAGTTGGGTGTGGCCTCAGTTCTCATGGCCTAGGAGTCTAGCTGGTGTGTGTATGTGGGATTACTTATGATAGAAAAAGAAAGAAATACTAGTGAATAAAAAGACCTTAAAGGCAGAAGGTTCTTGCAGACCCCTGACCAAGCAGGCAGTAATCCAATTAACTTTATTTGTCCCTCGAGTTGATGATAACTGAACTCAAAGTTTAGAAATAAAAGAATGTCTCACTTGAGAGAGGGGCAAAGCTACCCATTACCCCACTCCACCCAGGATGGGGAGAGTTCACTTTTTTTTTCTTTATTTTTGTCCTCCAAAAAGTCTTATAACCCCAGGTTAATGCACGAGATGTTGCTGTTATTTCGTTTCTGTTCCCATAAAAAGACCATGCCTTCCTCAGCATGATTGCAGAGGTTCAGGTGAGAGCCAGGAGGGGGAATGGTGAGCCCAAGATTGGTCAGTGAACGAACTAGTCTGGGAGAGATTCTGAGGGAATAACTCAGTTTTATTGGCAAAAGTCAGGGACTTTTAAACTATTCACTGGACTTTGGGAAGTGGGAATGGGGGTTGGGGAGTGCTGGAAGGTCAGGTGCAAGCAGTCATGGCTCCTCCTGGGATAACAAAACTTAGGGTGTGTTGATAGCAGGAGGTGTGACACTTTCTCTGCCCAGTACTTCATAGGAGGACCTTAAGGTATGAAACCTCACTTTGGTGAACAAGTGATTGGCTCATCCCATACTTATCAAAAAGGTCATCTGGATGATGAGAGCTAGACCCCTATGGTGCTCAAGCCAACCAGAGACTCACTTCATCACCCCTACATTCTTATCAAAGGAACAATTAGCCAGGAAAATTTCAAAAACCTGAATATATACACAACAAACTCTCCTGCATTGAACTGCATAAATGTGCTACAAGACTTTAAGGCACAGATTTATCCCATCACACTAATAGTGGGGGAATTCAATACCTAACTGTTTCCATTGTACAGGTCAACTGGACGAAGACTAAACAGAGAGATATTTGAACTGAACAATATGATCCACCAAATGGACCTAACAGACATCTACAGAAGAGTATTCCGCCCAAACGACAAAGAAGATAGTTTCTATTCAGCACCCCATGTAACATTCCCCAAATTCAATCACATAATGGGAGAGAGAAAAATCTCAAAAAATACAAAGAAAATTTAAATAATTCCAAGTATTTTGTCAGACCACAATGCAATAATGCTTAATATCAACACCAGAAGAATTCCTACTATCTACAGGAACTCATAGAGACTAAACAAAACACTGCTGAAAGATGAATCAGTCAAAGAAGAAATAAAGATAGAAATACAAGAATTCCTGGAATAAAACAAAAAGGACAATACAACATAACCAAGCCTGTGGGATACTTTAAAAACAGTCCAAAGAGAGAAATTTATAAACTTAAGCATCTACATTAGAAATAAAGAAAAAGCACAAATGACCTAACACTGCAACTAACAACACTTCAGAGAGAAGAAAAATGTTTGCTAAATGAAAGACACAAGAATAAATGACAAATATCACAGAAGAGATCAATTAAATAGAAGAAAAGAAAAATAGAAAAACAACAAAACAAAGAATCAATGAATCCTAGAGCTATTTCTTTGAAAGGATAAACATGATAGACAGACCTCTAGACCAGTTAATGAAAAGACAGAAAGAGCAACTCCAAATGAACAAAATTAGAGATGAAAAGGGAAACATCAGCACAGAGAAAGAAAAGGTCCTGACAATTTTATAAGAATACTTTAAAAATCTATACCTATTACATTTGAAAACCTATGAGAAATGAATGAAGATCTGAAATAATGGAAACCATCAAAGCTTAACCAAGAAGAGTTTGACAGTGTAAACAGACCCATAACATAGGAGGAAATTGAAACAGTAAATACAAATGCTCCTGGTTTTGACTTTGGGGTGGGGAGGCACTGGAGAGATGGCTCAGTGGTTAAGAGCACTGACTGCTCTTGCAGAGGAACTGAGTTTGATTCCCAGCACCCACATGGCTGCTAAGAACTGTCTTTAACTCCAGTTCCAGGGGAATCTGATGCCCTCTTCTGACCTCTGCGGCATTGCATGACACTGGTGCACCAACCTACATGTAGAGAGTACACACATACTCATAAAAAACTAAAAAATAAAAAAATTAAAGAGCCTCCCCTCATAAAAAGAGAAATCCTTAGCCCAGAATGATTTACAGCAAAATAATAAAAGACATTTAAATAGGAATGATAACCATGATTACTTAAATTATTCAAAGGAATAGAAACAGAGGGAAATCTACCAAATTCATTCAATGAATCCAGGATCATTCTAATTCCAAAACTAGACAAGGATACAACCAAAAAAGAAAACTACAGACCCACATCTTTAATCAACATACATGCAAAAATTCTCAAGAAAATACTTGCAAACTACTCACAGGCACACATCAAAAACATCATTCATAATAGCAAAATAAGATTTATTCCACAGATACATGATGGTTCAACAACTTAAGTCAATAAATGACATAACACATTTAAATGGATGAAAGACAAAAATTATATGGTCATTTCAATTGGCGCTGAAAAGGCCTTCAATAAAATTAAACATGCTTTCATATTTAAAGTCCTAGAAGAAATTGGGCTAGAGGGAACATTCCTCAACATAAGTAAAACCATGAACAACAAATCCACAGCCAACCTCATTCTAAATGTGGAAAAATTAGAAGCATTCCCCTTAAAATCAAAACCAAGGCAAAGTTTCCATCTATCTCCACTCTTTTCACTATAGTGCTTGAAATTCTGCCTAGAGCAAAAAGACAAGAAAAGGAAATTAAAATAGTACTAATTGGAAAAGAGGACGTCAAACTATCCCATTTTGCAGATGATATAATACACTACCTAAGGGATGCAAAAAACTTTCACTCCCAGAATTTATTAACATTTTCACTAAAGTGGTAGGAAAGAAAATTAACCTAGAAATCCATACCATGTCCTTCCTTTTGCCAACAACAAGCAATTCGGGAGTAATACAGGGAGAACTTCCCTTTGCAATAGCTTCAACAATAAACAAATAATAAGAAATAAAATATACAAAAAAAAAAAGAAAAACCTACGAAGACTCTAATAAAATATCTTTACAATAAAAATTTTAAAATCCTGTAAAGAAGGAAATGGAATGATTCACCGCCATCTCATGGGATCAGAAGAAGTTTATAAAATGAAAATGACAAGCCTATCCAAGCAATATATATATATATATATATATATATATATATATATATATATTCAATGCAATCCTAATTAAAATCCCCATGACTATCTTCACAGATTTAGAAAAAAATCCTATAATATTAAAAATCAAAACCACCAAATTCCCAAAGTCATGGTGAGTAAAAAGAGCAATGTGTGTGTGGGTGGGGGGGTTGATTTCGAACTCTATTACAGGGCTATAGTCATAAAACAGGTTGATACTACCACAAAAAACAGAACCATTTATTATTGTAAAAAATGGAAATCTTGAGCATATGCAATTTCAGCAACCTCATATTTGACAAATGGATCAGGACTACTCAATTGAGTAAAGACAGGATCTTGAGTAAATGGTGTTGACAAAAATGTATCACCACATGTAGAAGAATAAAACTAAACCCTAATTCTTCCCTATACACAAGTCATCTCCTAGTCTATCAAAGACCTCAATGTGATATCTGAAACTCTGAAAATGATAGAAGAAAACATTGGCAGTAAGCTTCAAGATATAGATGTAAGAAAGACTCTAAATCAGAGAACAGCTACACAGGAATTAAGATCAACAATTGGCACATGAGACATCACTAAAGTCAAAAGTTTCTGTACAGTGAAACAAATAATCAAAGAAATGAAGAGAAAACCCACAGAGTGGGAGGATGTCTTAAACTGTGACACGTTTGACAGAGGTTTAACATCGAGTATACAAATTACTCAAAAAAAGAGGATCAAGAATAAAAATGTCTCTATCAAATATGGAGTAAGATCTGAACAGACACTTCAAAAATAAAGAGGGATACATGAGAAACATCCTAAAATGCATTCAATAATATTGTAATTAAGGACATGCAAATTAAAAGCATTTAATTTACCCTGGTAATACTGGCTATGAACAAGAAAACAAATTATCCCAAATCACTGAGAGGTTGTGGGGAAAGGGGAACACTCATTTACTGCTGGTAGGAATGCAAACTCATAGAACCCTTATGGAAAGCAGTGTGGAGAATTCTTAAAAGATTCAAAATGAACCTACCACCTGACCCAGTCATACCACTCCTTGGTATATACCCACAAGACTCATCCTATTGCAGGCATATGTGCACAACCATGTTTATTGCAGCTCTCTTTACAATAGCAAAGATCTGAAAGCAACTAAAGTGTCCCTCAACTGATGAGTAGAAGAAAGACAATGTGGTTTATATAGAGAGTGGAGTTCTATACAGTGGTGAAGAAAAATGACATGATGAAATTTGCAGGTAAATTGATGGAACTAGAAGTTTTTATGCTAAGTGAATTAATATAATCCCAGGAGAGCAAACAACATATTATTTCCCTCATTTGTGGATGCTAAAAACAAAACTTTATATGTGAGTCAATCTGGGTAATTTTTCAGTAAATATAATATCACATTGCCTATCCTACTATAGATATAGCTTGAAGTTTGTGTCTCTATATTCCTAAGTTCCAAGATTTATTTGAAAGGATCTTCTCTAATAATACATTAAAGCTTTCATCAACTTGCTATGTAAATTTGAATTAGAAAGATACATTTCTTTTTGTCTGCATGCAACATTATTATTAAAATGTGAATTCTAAATGTGTTTTGGAATTAACCTATAACCTATATTAAGACTCTATCATTTTGTTTTATGTATGGAGTGTATAAGTGCATATTTTGGAGTAATATAAAATTAAAGTGAACAACAACAAAACACTTATTCAAAGAACTGAACTAACAGTAAACTTCTACATTGAATTTTTTTTAAATACTAATAAGCCAGTGTTGCACACACTTGGTGCCCAGTTGCCCAGGTGGGTTTCTGGTGTGCAGGCCTGCAGTGGCCCACCCTGGCACCCTCCACCCAATGCTAGAACCATAGAGAGGAAACTGTGTGCATGGATAGGACAGCCAGTGGCGCACACACTCAGTGTCCAGTTACTCAGGTGGGTTACTGGCATGCAGGCCTGTGGCAGCCCACCCCAACACCCTCTGCTAGAATCATAGAGAGGAACTGTGTGCATGGATAAAAGGATAGCCAGTGGTGCACGTACTCGGTGTCCAGTTGCCCAGGTGGGGTCCAGGGTGTGGGCTAAAGGAGTAAACCCCCTCACCCCTGATCAAGCTACTGTTACTGTGGTGGAAAGTATAAATTAAATTGCTGGTGCTGTGGTTTACTGCGGTTGAGAAGATCCAGAAGTGTCAGTGCTTTGAGGCTGCATAGCCAAAACTGAGGACAAAACCAGCAGGAAGAAAACTGAGTGACCAACCAGTTCTCCATATTAACATATGAGATTAGCAACAGAAGCCAAACAAAGAAACAAAAAAAAATACACATGCAAAAGACACAACAGAAAAACAACAATAAGGGAGAAGCTCATAATAAATCCTCAGTGAACTCAACCAATCCTGTAGAAGATCTCAATAACGAAATCTCCCTGGAAGGAAATCAAGAAACCGACCTTACAAGAACAATTGTAGACATATTCAAAGCCTATAAAGAACAAATCAGAGAACTAAAGGGAGAGAATGAAAAACTCATGATGGAAATAGAAGGAAAGAATGATAAACTCCAGAGAGAACTAAAGGGAGATATTGACAAACTCAGAAAAGAACTAGAGGAAGAGAAATACAAACTCTGAAAAGAACTAGAAGGGAGAGAATAAGCTCAAGAAGGAAGTAGAAGCATTGAAAAGATCTCAGGCTGAAAGGAAAAAAGAAACTGACCAGCAAAGCAAAGAGCTACAAGAAGAGAATGAAAAGCTCCAAAAGGAAGTGGAAATACTGAAGAAATCACAGGATGATATAAAAAAGGAAATTGAACATTCATCCAATCAACAGGAAAGGATGGGAAAAAGCCTCAGAAGCAGAATGGATGAAGTAGAAAATAGAATATCAGACCTACAAAATAACAAAGTGCAGCTAAAATCGTCAAGTAAAGATTATGAAAAATTAAAAAAGAAAAAAGAAAAAAAACAAAAAAAACCACAAGATTGGAACAACCAGGAAATGTGGGACACTATGAAAAGACCAAACCTCCGCATCATAGGTATAGAGGAAGGAGAATAATCCCAAGAGAATGGTATTGATCAGATCCTCAACAGAATAATAGAAGAAAATTTCCCTAAACTGAAGAAAGACAAACCCATACAAATACAAGAAGCACATAGAGCACCAAATAGACAAGACCAGAAAAGAAATTCCCCATGTCATATCATACTTAAAACACTAGATGCAACAGGCCAAAATACTGAAAGCCACAAGAGCAAAACAAGTTACATATAAGTGGAAACCCATCAGAATGACAGCGGACTTCTCAGTGCAAATTATGAAAGCCAGGAGAACATGGACCAAAGTATCTCCAGTGGTAAATGACTTTAGATGTCAATCCAGATTACTATACCCAGGAAAAATGTCAATCATAGTTGAAGGAGAAAGAAAAATCATTAATGACATAAACAAAATGAAAGAACACGTGTCAAAAAAAAGCAAAACACCAGAAAATACTTGAAGCAATTCAAAGAACCGAGGAAAGGAGCAAGTATCCCCAAGCAACCCAAGAGAGAAATTACCAAAGGCATAACAAACTAAACAAATATGTAGACCAAGAATGCAAATGAAAAAGTTGAAAGGAAACAACACGCATCTCTCAATAATAAACTTAAATATTAATGGTCTAAAATCCCCAAACAAAAGACATAGACTGGGTGATTAGATTAGGAAACAGAATCCATCAATATGCTGCCTAAAAGAAACCCATCTCACCCTCAAGGACAGACACCACCTTAGAGTGAAAGGGTGGAAAAAATATTCAAAGCAAATAGTACCAAAAATCAAGAAGGGGTGGCTATTCTAATATCAGACAATATAGACCTCAGAGTAAAATTAATCATACAAGACAAAGAGGGTCATTATGTCCTTATCAACAGAAAAATTAACCAGGAAGATTTCACAATCTTAAATGTTTATGCAGCAAACTCCGGTGCACTGAACATTATAAACACAATCCTTTGGGACCTTAAGACACAGATTAACCCCAGCATGCTAATAGTGGGGGACTCCAATACCCCACTGAACACCCTGGATAGGTCAACTGGACAAAAAATAAACAGAGAGACATCAGAACTGAACAACAAATACAACAAATTGACCTCACAGATATCTACAGAATATTCTATCCAAACACCAGAGAATATAGTTTCTAATCAGCACCCCACAGAACATTGTCCAAAATCAACCACATACTGGGACACAAAAGAAATGTTAACAAATACAAAAGGATTGAAATAATTTCATGCATTCTATCAGACTATAGTGCAATAAAGCTCAATATCAACACCAGGATATCCCTACTGTATACAAGAACACATGGAGACTAAACAACACACACTTGAATAATGAATGGGTCAAGGAAGAGATAAAGAAAGAAATAAAAGCATTCCTGGAACTGAATGACAATGATAACACAGCACAACAAAACCTATGGGATACATTAAAGTCAGTCTTTAGAGGGAAATTTATAGCCCTAAGTGCCCCCCTGAAAAACAAACAAACAAAAAACAGAAAGAGAACAAAGAAATGATCTAACACTGCAGCTTAAAGCACTTGAGAGACAACAACAAATGAACCCTAAACCCAAAAGACAGGAAGAAATAACCAAAATCAGAGCAGAAATCAATGAAATTGAAACAAAGAAAACAATAAAAAAAAAAAATCAATGGATCTAAAATCTGGTTCTTTGGAAAAATAAACAAAATAGTCAGAGCTCTAATCCAGTTAACCAAAAGAAAGTAAAAACAACTCAAAATTAATAACATTGGTGATGAACGGGGAAACAGTACAACAGATAAAGAAATGATCTAGACAATCATACAAGACTACTTAAAAAAAATACTCTACTAAATTTGAAAACCTAAGAGAAATGGATGAATATGAAAAATCCTGGGATTTGCCAAAACTTAAACAAGAAGAAATTAACAGCTTAAACAGACTCAAAATACTTGAGGAAATTAAAGATGTAATAGAAGCCTCCCAACTAAAATAAAGCCCAGACCCAGATGCTTTCATGGCAGAATTAAAGAGGTCTTACAACCATTGCTACTCAAACTTTTCAGAAGGACACAGAGGGAAATATCCCAAATTCCTTCTATGAAACCAGCATCACTCTAATACCTAAACCAGGCAAAGACACAAGCAAGAAAGAAAAGAATATACCCATATCATTAATGAACACAGATGCAAAATTTTTCAACAAAATACTTGCAAATCACATAAGGATCCACATCAAAAAGACCATCCATGATGACGTTTGGATTCATACCAGAGATGTAGTGTTGGTTCAACATAAATAAATCAATATATATCATAAGCATATAAATGGACCGAAAGACAAAAACCACATGATCATCTCAATTGATGCGGAAAAAGGTTTTGACAAAATCCAGCATCGCTTCATGCTTAAAGTCCTAGAGGGACTTGGACTTGAGGGATTATTTCTCAGTATAATCAGTCATATACAAGAAACCCACAGTCAACATCATCCAGAATGGAGAGAAGTTGGAAGGATTCTCCTTAAAGGGATGGTACTGGAGAGGAAAAAGTGAGAGAGAACAGGAGCAGTACTACAGCCAGCCCAGGGAATGCAGGACCCAGAGACTGAACAGGTGGAGAGGATTGGACTGCAGCCAAGGAAGGGAGAAGTGTCTTGAATGAAGGAGGATCTGTGGAATCTCAGGTCAGCCTTTGACCAGCATACAGGATTCTTCTGAAACCAGATGCTCTTGTGTCACTAACTAAAATTACTAGAGTTGAAGAGGAAACTAACCCTGATTCCCTCCTTAAATATATGAAAACACCCTGCATGCAAATTACTATGCATATTTTATATATAAATTCCTAGCTTTCCTGTAGGAGCTCACAGATCTCTGCTCAGACAGCACTGAGCTCTCTAGGGGAAGGCAGGGTTGGGGCAGAGTGAATGAGAATGTTTTGTTTTCTCTTGTTTCTTGTCACAGGTACTCCAGGTATGTGCTGGGATGTCACATATGTGCCCTTTTGTAGACTGTGATTCTAACTTATTTACAAGATGATTTTGTACTTTCCCAGGGGTTCTTGCACAAGTGAAGCTGCAGGAGTCAGGACCAGACATTGTGAGACCCTCCGAGACCCTGACCCTCTCCTGCAAAGTCTCTGAATTCTCAGTCACAACTAGTGGTTACTGCTGCTACTGGGTCCGTCAATTCCCAAAGAGGCTGGAGTGGATGGAGATCATATGTTATGATGGGAACACTGCATACAACCCATCACTCAAAAGCTGCATGTCCATCTCTAGGAACACATCCAAGAATGAATTTTCTCTGCAACTGAGGTCTCTGGCCCCTGAGGATACAGCTGTGTATTACTGCGCAAGAGACACAGGGAGGAGACTTCAGTCTGAGACCACACATAAATCTCCTTTCAAAGATACAATAGACCAGCAGAGGGCAGTGAACAGGCATTGAGGTCTAGGAGCAGCTGCACTGACAGGCTTGAATAGTTCTATGAAAGTATTGTATTCTCGACAGATGTGGTGGCACACACCTTTAATCCCAGCACTTGGGAGGCAGAGACAGGTGGATCTCTGAGTTCAAGACCAGCCTGCTCTACTAAGTGAGTTCCTGGAACTAAGTGAGTTCCAGGACAGCCGGAGCTACAGGGAAACCCTGTCTCAAAAAGACAAAAAAATTGTTGTACTCTCACCAGCCAGCACCTCAAGAGCCTACACCTTACATAGTTAGTCTGTAGCTTCTACTGTCATAAAGTTTGAAATATTTCTTCATTTACATCAGACTTGGCTGTTGTTCTTCATCTAGGAAAATACTAAATAATGATATTTACGATGAACTTCTTGTTTGAAATGCAGTTGGATACACAGATTCTGACTTGCCATTTTGATAAACAAGAATGATAAGGGTCCAATTTCATTCTTCAAAGAGCGGGAGATGTGTTTTCCCAGAGCTATTTCTTGCAGATGCTGTCTTTCTTCCAATCTGAGGCATGCTCAGATTTCTGTCTGAAAAGTCACAACCCAAATTTATATCCTCTGCCTTTCCCCAACCTCTAAAAACATCTAAATTAACTCCAAACACTCGATGCCTTTTCTGGCCCACAGTTTTGAAAGAGTAGCAAACAGCCACCATAACCTTAACTGGTGAACACTAAAAAGTCTCTAATCTACATGTTCAAACTTTTTAGGCTCCTTTTCAGTTTCCCTGGTCAATTATCTTTAATGGGACCACCCCTGGGAAGACAAGTTCACCATAAGTCCTGCTAAATACGTGGGATATTATACTTATTGTGTTAATGAGATAATAATCTTTTCATGCCTGGGGCCCCAACTCCCAGTGCAGTGCTTCTGGATCTGGCCACAGATATGTAAGTCTCTGTAAGTCTGCCCTCTTTTCTGAATTCTTCAGAAAAAGCTCACCTTTTCTACTTCATATGTATTTCTAAACATGCTTTCTTTAATGCTTTGGGCTTCCCTAACATTTTGTACTTCTTTACCTTTTCTCTAAAACTTCCTACTATCCACCATGTGGCTGAAAGATGGCCATATGTCTGTCCTCCATCATTTCCTCACACCTTTTTATTTTCCTTCTCCCTTCCATTCCCCTCCTCAAAGTAGCTGCCTGCCCTGAGGATTTTTCTTTAAAACTCTAAAGAAATTGTCCTAAAGCCTCTCTTTGGGTCCATTCTTAAATACTTTTATGAATGAGAGTAAAAACTCCCTTCGTTCTCACCTTTCACTTTCAAATGTGTAACCAATCCTCTTTCAAGCTACACGGAAAAATCTCTCACAGCACAGTAAAACCACATGTCTCTGGCACAAACTTTGCTTCTAGCCACTTTTCTTTTTTTATAATGACATAAATTTCATTTATTTCTATATGCTCATTTTTAATTTTTATGTTTTTATTGTTTTATTTTTTAATAAAATTTTTATGTGTTTCATACATAATTTTTCAGTCAGTCTTTTTTTTCACAATGTTTAGTGATAGGTACAAGTATATAAAATCGGGGCATGAACATGATTTGATAGATTAAGTAGACTTAATTTCAATACTATAATAAGGGAATCAAAATTCTCGCCATTTGTTTCACACCCACAAAAACCATTTCAAGGACATTAACGATCTCTCAAATCTGATCAGTTTTGTGCAAGTAAACCATGTTTCTTTTTAAGAAGGCTTGTGCACTTGCCCCGGCTCAAGGATATTGAAATCTACCACATAAAGACCACCACTAGAGGTAGAAATACAGGCAATAGGGCTGGAGAGATGGCCTAGCGGTTGAGAGCGCCGACCGCTCTTGCAGAGGACCCGGGTTCGATCCCCAGCACCCACATGGCGGCTAAGAACCGTCTGAGGCTCCAATTCCAGGAGAACTCCAGTTCCAGGGGAATCCGACGCCCTCTTCTGACCTCCGCGGCATTGCACGATACGGGTGCACAGACTTGCATGCAGACAGTACATTCATACACATACAGAAATAAATAAAATTAATTAAAAAAAAAGAAAGAAATACAGGCAATATACTATTACAGCAACAACCATCAATTACAGTTAAGGATTTTCTATAACAACCAAATGGATAATCTAATATTGCAAGAACTCAATTATTACTGAGCAATCTGCATTTCTACAGTATTCAGTGTTGTTATTAATTTCCTAACTTTAAACAGCCTATGATAACTGTCAGCAGAGAAAGTCCTTGCAATAGACTGCCTCTGCTTGAGAACCTATGATGTAATTATTGCATGCTGCTAATATACTATCTAAACATTAAAGATATTCCTAAAATATTTGATGGTAGACTATGATTAAGACTTTACACTACAAAAAAAAAAAACTTATGCATAAGGAATCCCTTACTGACGTGTTCTGCTTTAAATATTGTGCCCCCAAATGAAGTCCAGTAAGCACACATCCTGTCTTGAACCCCCTGCATTGGCCTTCATGATACTGTCGAGGTAATCCAATAATGGCAGTCCATATTCTGAGGAGGCTGAATTTCCATTAGCTGCTTAGTTCACAAGTTGAGTATCTAAGCAATCCTAAGTCCACATTGGAAGGCTAAAAAGTAAAAAAGCTGTATCTCACATCTTTGAGTGCCAAAAACAGTGGCATCCACAGAGTATATGCGCCTGCCTGTAAGAATTGTAGACAGGCCAAAAACAACGGTGTCTTTTTTTTTTTTTTTTTTTTTCTTTTTTTTTTCTTTTTGTCTTTTTACTAAGATCTCAAGTTTTTGTCCGCATTACAGCTTCTCTGGTCTTATTGATTATTTATTTCTGGTTGTACTTCCCTTCTGGTTAACCATGGTTTTGTTTTGTTGAGGTCAGTTGAGGATTGGGTCCTCAGGGGTCTCTCGGGTTCTTTTGGGGGGGCAGGATAGTGGGAGCCCCTTACTTCTTTCTACTCCTCATCCACCAGTTCCATCCACATGAGGACCAAATCAGGTCTTGCTAGACCAGGCTCCCTTTTCTGAAGGATGAACAGACTTTCCTCTTTATAGACTGGACACTGGTTGAAGACCTCTTAGTGGTTCTCCAAGACCTCCCTGGACAGGAAGAATGGTGACCGACCTCTGCAGGACTTTTCAAGAGGTGCCCCCACATATAATTCCCTAAGACTTGGTTGACTTTTGAGGGCAAGAAACAAAGTTGTCCCCCAGGTCCCTTGGCCAAATTGGTAGGGACTTCAGATATGGTCATTAATCACCCAGAAAGGCTAAGTTGCACCAGCCTGTTACATTGCACCTATATTAACATTGTATCCTTTGGAAACAAACTGTATGTTATTTCCATACCATCTTTCTTGATTCACATCTTTCCGTTTTAATCCCATATTACTCTAAAAGAAGCATTCATACCCTCTATCATATACTAAAAGTCCAAGGTCTGGAAATACATGTTAGGTCAGCTCTAGAACCTGTGTAGGGATTCCCAATACAAGAGCACAGTTGTCTTTAGATGGTGAGGAATATAATACTAACGTTGCTCATTTAATCTTACACCTAGGTACTTGGTACTAGCATGCACAGATGAGGGATATATTTTATGCTAAATGAAGTAACACAGTCCCAGAAAAACAAAAGACGAATGGTATCCCTCCAGCTACTTTTCTTATGCTATGACAAAAACCATGTCCAAAAGCAACTCTGGGAAGAAAGCATTTATTTGGTTCATATCCCAGTCAAAGTTCAGTGTTGTGGAATTCTGGTCAGGAACTGAGGTAGAAAACCTGCAGGTAAGAATTGAAGCACAAACCACGGACGAACGCTGCTTACAGGCTATTCTCAGGTCTGTTCTTGGAGATGTCCCTGTTGATACTGATTTGAGTCTGTTCTCAGCTTGTTTTCTTATACACCACACTCCCACCCACTCCCATGTAGATACACCTAGAGTTCATCTTCATATGTCACTCAGTAATAATAAAATGCCCCAAAGATATTCTAACATTCTACTTTAGTGAAGATAATTATCTTAATGGTGGTTCCCTTTTCCTGGGTAGGTCAAATTTATGACTGCAGCATTTCAGCACAGTTCTCTTTCATGCAAGGATGATCATTTGGGAAGACATCACTTTGCATAGAACTTTTCACATTATGAAAGGGAGCCAGAGGGAGAGATTTCTATTCATTTCATATTTTGTTTCTCTGTGTCCTTAAGGCAAGCAGTGCATTGTCTTCACAAGGAGTCTTACCCTTTAGTTACGATACTCATCCAAGGTTAATGGCAATTTCCTGTATTTCTTTGGGCACCTCTGGTACTCTATAACCACAGGATGGTATTTCATGACTGGAAAGACCCCAAAGACAATTCATTGTCAAGGACAACCATTAATCTCTATGTTCTGGGAGGGAATTCAGTGCTTAAAAGCCATGAGTCACAGACCCAATAGAAAAGTTCACCTTGTAGGACAGGCCAAATTTCTGGCTATAAGCAGTATAATTTCTAACCATCCCAGATCTGTAGGCACTTTATTACGATGTCTATTTACCAGAAAAATAGGAGTAGATTCCCCTTCTACATGTGACTTACACAGGCAATGGTAGGTCAACACCACACCAGAGGAGGTTATTCTTCTGGACTGAGCCTTGAACCCAATCAGAATGTAGTTGATTACTTCACAAATACTCAGACCACTATTGTACGCATGGGCACATATTACCAGAGTTGTCTTTATTGTAGCCTGGAGACATCATAGTTTCATAAGATGAGGTTACTTTTTTCCACAGGAACATGCATATCATTTCTTAGCAGCATTGAAGCTAGCCAGTTGAGAA
Organism: Rhizomys pruinosus; assembly: GCA_009823505.1. Taxonomy (NCBI): domain Eukaryota; kingdom Metazoa; phylum Chordata; class Mammalia; order Rodentia; family Spalacidae; genus Rhizomys; species Rhizomys pruinosus. The sequence continues at coordinate 1,007,762 of VZQC01005679.1, read as the reverse complement.
GATGCTTACAGTATGAACTTAACTCTTCCATGTTCTGCGGCATCCACCTGCGCGTCTGCCACACCCACTCCAGTGTAGCTTGTGTAAAGTAATATGAGAAATCATATTCAAAACAGGCGGGGGAGATGTGTCCTGCAGGGCTGGAACCCCTGGAGGTCCCTGGCAGAATACCCGGCTAAGATCACCCCGAGATTGAGATGCTTTCCTAAGATATTACGTTTTTCCGTGTTGGACTTAGCATAACACTGAGCACAATAAAGATCTTTTCTTAAGGCCAGCTTATAGATACAAAGCAAACTGTTTGAATGTGCCAGTAACTGGCAATTAAAATGCCTCTCTTGGGCATAGGGCTTTTTCCTGGCAGCAAGAATGGTCTGTAAGTCTTGAGTCAGAAATAGACTTAAAAATAGACTTCTCTCACAATATACATTACAATGCAAAGACCTGTGACAAATTGGAAAACAGAACAATTATATAGTGGTAATGGCTCTATGACTGTCTCTAAAGAAAAACAAGTTCCAGTGATATGTGTAATAAAAACAAAATATATCATTCCATTTAAAATAAAGTAAAAACTCCTACTTAACAATTAAAATAAAAAGACTCTTCAACCCCATTTCCCTATTTAAGTAAAGGAACAGGTTAAACAGTTTTCCTGGTTCCATGCAGCCACTGAATGTCTGAGTCCTGACAAAAGATAAATTACTTTACACCAGCCAATTGTCTTACAAAAACAAAACTGTTAGTTGAATCAAGCAGTGGAACGGCTCTTAGTTCTCAGTAAAGATTGAAACTTTAGATTAGCAGATAGAGTTAGAAAAAACTAATAAGAAGTTTTAGGATGCTATAGGAATAAGGTCTTTACTTTAATAAAAACTTAAAAGAAACTATTAACCTTAGGATATTAAGATATATTTACTCTAGATTTAGGATAGAGATATAAAGCCAATATCTACTGCCAAGAAACTTCTACTGTGACATAGCAATTACTACTCAGTGTCCTGTAACTTTTCAATTATGACTTGTAATTAAGAGCTAACAAGTAAAAACTAATTGATCATGTTAAAAACTATTGATGTTCCTTTTTTCTTAAATGTTATTTCCTTGGTAAAGGTTATCTTAAGATTTCTACATTTTACTTCAAAGAAAATTCATTTCCTGACTAAACTTTGTAATGTTTTGGTTTCCTGCTCTGCGTGCCCCGTATCTCGTCAATCATGAAATAGATAATGAGTTCTGGCTAATGTATGAGTATTGACCTATTAGTAACATATGTAATTGTAAAGCTTCACCAAATCCTTTGCTCTGCCTTCTCCTAAGACTGCTATATAAGCACTGCCCCTGTTCAATAAAGTTGCTGTGGATTTGGGAAACTTTTCTCTGTCTCTCATTTCTACAAGCCATCAGCTTCCTCGTGTTTTCCTGCCAAAGGGACTCTCCCAGAAACCCACGACCCAACGGAGAGCTAGCCGGGCAGTAACAATGTTCTGTCACTCAAGTTTGTGATGACTTAATGAACTGCTCTCTCAAGGCTTCAGTAAGGTTGAGAATGATTACATCCTAATGTGAGTGGGCCATGCCTTCTTCCCCATCTCAGATGGAGAATGTCAGTGTTTCTGAGTGGACAATGACTCTAGGAATGGCATCTTACAAATCAGCTTCAGGTACTTCATCCTATACCTAAGGACAATTTTGATCATTTAAAATGCTACATTTTCCCAATTTTTGTATTTTTGAGATAATCATTGGATTCTTTTTAAATTTTTTATTTTATGTATATGAGTGTATTTCCCCCATGGATGTAAGTATATACTTGTTGTACAATGCTGTTGGAGGAGAGAAGAAAGCAGTGAATCTCTTGGAACTGGAGTTGTAGATGGTTATTACCCATCATATTGGTGCTACAATTCAAGCCTTGGTCTCCTGCAAAAGCCATCAGTATTCTTCTGATCTGAGACATTTCTCCAGCCTAATCATGTGATTCTTAACCTACATTCTATAAGGATGGATATCATGATTTTGTTATGAATGTCTAATTGAACATGCATCAAGTAATAAACACTTCATGGGCAAGAGGTGATTTTCTGTCTGTGCTTTTTTAACCATTTCTAATGTTTAGCCTTTATAGTATTGTATTGAGGATTTTGTTTCTATGCTCATCATAGACAATTAGAATGTTCTGCCTTTGGAATAAATATGTTGCTCTTCTCAAAAAATGAGTAACAGCAAATTTGGAAGAGTCATAAGATTTGATTTGCTTCCTTCTGAAATGTTTCCAAGCATATTTGCATATGAAGCCTTCTTATTCATAGACATCTGTATTCAGTCACTACTTCAGTTAAACCTATTTGCCTCTGTAGACTTTTCCTTCTAGATTATGTCTTGGGAAGTTATTTAAAGTTGGGTTAGCCAATGATACATTCTATCACACATGGCTTTGGGAGCAGCTAAAGATGAGAAATCCCTGCTTATTAGTCAGGACCTGGCCTTATGGAGTCCTCATAGACTCTGTCCCTTACCTGAAACATCTCTTGATTCAGGAAAGGGTCTGGATAAATCAGTGTTATATGGATGCATGGAGACACAGATTATGATTCAGGTCTCAAATCTCAAATCAGTATTGACAGGGACATCTCCAAGATCCAAACTCAGAACAACCTGGAACCAATAGACATAGTGTGCCAGATACAGTGTGCCGGAGGCAGTGTGAGAAAACTTCACATTAAGCACAGATACAAACTTTACTTCAGCATGCTTAGGAATGGCAGGGACATCATTAGAATCCAGGAAGCCCAGTAATAATCCTCATTGTAACTTTTGATGTTCCTTTGACCAGAGCCGGCATTTTCCCAGGACTGCAAGTTCCCTGGACTCACTCAGCCCAGTTGGTCAGTGACCCAGGCCTTGCCCTGGAAGGGAGAGGGAGGCAGAGGTACTTAAAAGCCTGATGAGAAAGAAAAGAAAGAGACAGGGAAAAGATGGACTCAAGAATGAAGCCATGACAAATTCCAAGGAAGAATAACTCAACCTTACTTTTACAACTCAGGGTATTTATATTGGACCTTGCCATATGACTGGGTATTGGGGCATACAGGAATTTAAAACATATACTCCAGATCGCTACAGGAATGTGACAATGTTTTGCTCAAAGCATCAAAGATAGTGGTGCCAGACAGGTTTCAAAAGTGAGCAGGAAATCAGCAGGACTCCAGCCTGAGAGCTGGGGGTTGCCATCTGTTTTCCTAAGTGCATCTGGCAAATAGAATTCCCACAGATCCCCCTTTTCCTTTTATTAAAAAAGACACTGTTGTCACATACTGTTGTTAATTTTTTTTTCTTCAGGGGATACTCTGGGAAGCAGGAGCAGTAGAACTCCCAGGTGTGTTAGGAGGTGTGGCACCTGCCAGGTACAACAAAGGGGAGCCTTCAGGATATTGGGATTTGTTAAGAAAAGAAAATAACCACCCATCCTAGTTCCTAAATTGTCAGGACTGTGGAATGCAGGCCCTGCTCTAGCCAGAAAAGGCCTTATTCCCACAGTCCCCCCTTCATTTTTTACTAAAATGGGGCAGTGCTGTCATCTTTCCCCAAAGAACTTTCAGAGTTGGCCAATGTTGGACCAGGATACTCTAGACTGTAACTCTAGTGAAAGTATTAATTTGGATTTTAACATACCAGGAAGCCAACCTCCTAAGATGGAGATTGGTCCTAACAAAAGGGAGTATTTAGGTGGCCTGAGGGTCAGGCACAGCTCCTAATGGAACTTGGGTTGAGGGCAGGGGAACATGGAGATAGGTAATAGGGATTTGTCAATAACCCATATATAAAAACAATATTTTTCCTCCCCCATAAGCATAGACATTTAAGTGACATTTTTTCTTCTTCTAAAAGCTGCACATTTCCTCCCCCTAAGACATACATGAAAGCACGTTTTTTAGGTTTTCCTCCAACCAGGGCATACATATGGAAATAACATTCTCCTCCTAAAAGCAGCATTTTTCTACCCCCAAGACATAGAGGTATTAGAGGTATTATTCGGTCCCCCCTCTAACATAGATGGTGATTTTAGTTGTACCCCCAGAGTCTTAAATTTATCTAGAACGACCTGTACAACTAACTATATTGATGGAATGCATTCCAGTCTGTGAAAGTTCACAACTAAACTTTTGGCCTCTGGAAGGTTTTTTCTTTAGAAAGTAGCTCTTGGGCTTTGGAGAGAAAGGGGGGGGAGGGATGGATGGATAGTTGAGCATTCGATTCTTTTGTGGAAGTTGGCACCTTGGGCATTGCAGTCTGTTCCAGGTTTTCCATGCAGGAGGTTGGCAGCTCAGCTCTATGTCTTTTACTGGAGGGCAGAGGCCCAGTGACAGCAGCACAAGGGCCTAGAGATGGAGCACAGCAGGGCCCAGAAGGATGCCTTAGGCTGAGCAGGAGTTTAGGCCTTCTAGGAGGTATTTTCTGTATTTTTACTGATAAAATATGAATAGTAAAAGCATATGCACTTAAGCAAACATATATTATACTAGGTTGTGCTGGGGTCATGGCACAAGTGGTTAGAAATACCATTATCCTTTACATTACTGTGGGTTTTTTGTAGAAATTACATCGTTTATCATAAGTACATTTAGTAGATAAATGGATGAAGGCTAATCAAAGTCCTTTTAAGAATAAAATATTTTAGCCCTTTAACATTAAGTTGAAAAACAAAATAATGTAGCAATTTAGTACTTGGGGTTTTTCCCCATGACCCTTTAATATAATTGTAGCCTTGATAGATCTACTGGGACTGATATTTGGCTGTGATAAAAGACAGCTGTTCATGCTTTGCTGATACAGTTGGCTGTTGGGAGAGGCCCCAGCCAGTATAATACCTGGCTTTGATAGATTTTTTAATAGATGTATCTGGGAAATAAAGTGTCCCTCCAAGAGATTTCATGTCTCTTAGTGCAAGGAAGAAGTTAAGTTATACTTTGAAGGGCATTATATTAATATTTTCTTTTTATTCTAGGATAATGGAAAAGATTTTTACATTTTTATTTTTTTTTAAAGAGAAAAAATTTTATTGTGATATAAAATACACTTATAAAATGTCCACAGAAGACAGGTCATTTTTCACTGCTATATAAATTTATTGGGAATGTTATTCACAGCTAGTATCAGCTAAAACATACTGCAAACAATGAGTTATACTCTAAAACAAATGCTAACTTGATTCTCAGCAATCATTGGTTTAATAATTAGTAAGATTATATAATCACCTCTCTTCTGGGATGTCCACTTTCATTAGTGTCATAGAATTTAGAGTATAACTGTACATGGACAGTACAGGACAGTTACTACTGATTTGTATCTCCATGACAAGTAATAGTCCCTCCCTCTCCTTGAAACTGACAGCATCAGTTATGATCTGCAACACAGCTTCAGGATTTTTAATGCAGAAATCCTGTGGGTATGTGTGTCTACTTGGGCACCCATAGAACAATTTTCAGTATGTCTTTAGTAAACAAGTGCAATATTACTCTCAACTATTTTGCATATTTAAATAGTATAGTCTAATTATTTCTAAACAAACAAAACATACAAACGCTCAATTCTATTTTTTAAAAATCCATCAATCCATAATTCTTCCCATATGGTTTATGTGACCACACACTGAATTTCTGAAAGGTGCATGTATTACCTTAGATAAGGCTTAGCAGTGTTTCTTATTTCATACATTAAATGAGCTTAGCAAATGAATGTTTCTTATTTCATACCATGAAGTGTGCATGTCTGACATTTGTTTTATGCAGCATGAACTTTAGGTCAAGGAATTCCAAATCCTGGATACCTGTGGTTCATTTAAAATCTCCTCAGAGTTGTGGCTCTGCAGCAGGTTTAACGAACTAAATATGAACTCTTCTAGCTCCCACTATTTCAAGTATCAAAAAAATCCGAGGCTCAAAAATCTGTAGGTCATAACTGAATATAAAGCTTCGGAAAACACTTAAATGTGTTTTGAAAGAAGTTATTCATTGAAACAAGATTCTTAAGCCAAGTGTTTACCTGTGTTAGCCTAGGAACTGAAAATAATGGTAAACCTGGATACTTGCTCCACAGTGATGAAGATGGACTGTTTATAGACACATGGTTGTTGTCTTGTTTTAACATTTTCTTTTTTTTACTTAAGTTTTGTCCCCTTTTAAATGATACTGAAATTAAGTATGAACATGAACATTTGGCTTCACAGCACTTACAATGGAGTAATTTACTTTGGAAATAGATATTTTTAAAGCACTGGAAAGAGGCTGTATTGAAGGCTATTTAGTCTTTCAGAGCTGTCAGAAACTGTGCACAGTATCTGGTACCTTTAAAGTTTTAGAATGGACTATTTTTCTGAAATTTTAATGCCATTAAAAAAAAAAAAGGTCAAAGAGAAGACATTGCTGCAACAAAGCACTGTTTCACAAAGTCCCAGTCAAGCAGCAGAGCTCTCGGTGAGAACAACGTTCCACCTGTGCCCAGGCACACTGTATTCCTGGTTTAGAAAGTAATCTAACCTGGTCCTTAACATATTCATCAAGGCATGTGAATATTTTCAGATTTTTCTACCTCCTTTTTTTTTTCTTTTTTTTTTTTTTAGTCTTTTGAGACAGGGTCTCCCTGTAGCCCCACGTTCCTGGAACTCACTCTGTAGACCAGGCTGGCCTTGAACTCACAAAGATCCACTGCCCTGCCTCCCGAGTGCTAGGATCAAGGCGTGCGCCACCACGCTACCTCCCTTTTTAAAAAAATCCAGATGCCTCACTAAAAGAGTATCAAGAAAATGTCCTATTTAAGACATCCGACTTTCTGAATTTGCAACCTAGAGAGAACATTAAGAGTTCTGTGAAAGTGTGACATCAACACGCTAAGAAAACTGTGACACAATCAAACATTGCGTATGTTGAAACCTTATCTAGCTTTAACTCAGAAATCATGAATCTTCTATAGCACTGATTTTAAAAATACACAGAAGTGAAAAGTGGCATTTTTCAAAAAGTACAATTTCCTCCCAACTATGTATCAACATGGAATGATTTCAGTTCTGCTGTACCAAAACCTGGAATTTTACAAAACTATATTGCAACATTTAATAAAACAACTTTAATCAGTAGTAGCTTCTGTTTCTGCTGGACCCCTAATTAGTCTTCGAATTCAACTTTTTCGTGCAGGACCTTTAGGTTTTGCAAAACTCTGATTATGTGCATGCTGCTTGGGATGCACTTCCTCATAAAGCAAGTCCGCAGTCAGTTCATTCCCGTTGTCTATCTCAATCTTTCTGATTACATCCATTTGTAATCGTCTTTCTACAATTTCTAGCAGAGGGTTCTTGCAGCTCGAATACAGCATGCGTTCTCTTATACTGTACGTGTATCCAGGCATTGAATAAATAAAGACTATGGACTCTAGGTAGTCTCCTTCATGGGAATGTTTATACAGGAAGAAATGGTAGCGTGCTGAATCCTTGGGAATCCTCTTTGGCAAATCTTTGAGTTCTGTATTTTCTGTGTTGGCCAAAATTATTATTTCATTTTTTATATCTATTTCCAACTGCACATAGTTGAGCTGTTTCTTACTCAGTTTTTCCAAAGCCTGGAAAGCATCTTGAGAAATAGGAAATGCAACTCCTTGTAGTGTCCGGTGCTCAGTGTCCACTCCCACGTCAGTTTAGTACTACATACCCATACCGAAACCAGTGTTTTGAGGTCCATTGTTGATTAAGAGGTGAAATCCAGTCTTATAAGGCTAAGGTATCTTATAAATAAAAAGGAGATATTAAAGATAACATCACAGAAAGACATTGGGAAGACTGGTATACATAAATGTTAAGGCTGTCACCTAAAAATCTAGTATGAATTAGGAGTAAAAAATAATAATAACATATTTTTTAACTTATATTTTCAATAAATGTAATTGTGACCAATCTTTTATGTTGATAGTATTTGACCAACTGTTAAATAACAAATAATTTAGCTTTACCATCATATACTGTGTAAATAAATTTTTGGATAAAAGTGAACACAAATTAGATAAACCTTAACTAAACATATATTGTGATTTTTAAGTTACCTGATTCAGATTTCATCCTGAAGAAATAAAGTTTATGTATTTGATTTTACCTTCTGTTTATTACAACCCCTAGATACATCACTTTAAGGTATAAACTATAAAGTAGGTTTTACAGATCCGTTTTGGGTGTTGATGGATTGTAACAAGAAGATGACAGGATATGCCCAATAAAATTTGGAATTATCACGTGTAACTTTTTACTAACCCTTAATAAATTAATTTATTCATTAGTTGTTTAAATATATTAACAGTCCTGAGTTAGGTGGAAAATAGGTTAATCTTAGTCTTAGAATTAGCCTCTACTGAATTTAAACACTAAGTTTATCTAAGCAGTAAAATTATAACAAGATAATTTTTAATCCAAACTGTAGTGTATTTTAACTGAGTTTTTATATAACCAATAGTTGCTAAAGAACATTTTATTAGTGTTAAAAACCCTTTTGTCATACAGGGCTGGCCTGGAAATCTCAATACAAATCGGCCTATGTTTGCTTTTTGGGTACTGAAATTCTAAAAATGAGGTTATTTTAGGTTGATTTTAAAAAGCAGTTAAAGATAGACTTGATTTAGGATGACTTATTTCAGCTTGGTGGTAGACTACAAGCAATATGTTTTGTAAACCTGTTCATCCTCTTGGCTCTGCTGACCTTGGCTAGGCTACAGCCTTGCTCAGCCTCAGGCTGCAGGTTGTTAAGTCAGTCTGCTCCTAGGATTACTACAGTGTACAGCTCTCACCAGGGAGCCCTATGACGGTGGAGATCAGAGTGCAGCACGAATGGTAGAAATCATATCAAAACAGAAAATGAGCTTTGCTGTCTAGATGCATCAGACAACTCAAAAAGAAGGTCTCAGTCATAATCTGTAGGGAAAGAAGAGATTGGACACGTGACAGACTCTTCTTGCCTCCTAACTCCTATCTCTACTGTGGAGGCTTCACCTAATTGCAGGTTAGCCCCTCACAAACAGGGAGCCAAGACTGGAATGGGGAGAGGTAACAGAACCATTCCCGGGATGACTGCAGAACATGATTCTATTTCCCCAAGGATACAGGTTTGTATAGACAAAAGTTAGGAAGCACAGGGAAAGGCAAAGTTACAGGAAAAAGTTTGAAAAAACAAAACATGTGGCATGTTTACAGAGAAGCTGGGGGCAGGGGGAGGCTTTACAAAAGGACCTGTGTGAGGCAGATAGCATCTGAAGGTTGCTGACCAAGATGTCTTTCCTGAGACAGTGGGCTCCAGGGAATTTCAGACACCTTTGTACTCACATCAGCTGGGCAGTGTTCTGCCTGGCTGGGTTTTGTGGGTTGAATTTTCAGTTTCTCTCCACTTACACGTGGCTTGGCTTCTAGAATCTTGGGTTTGACTTATTCCAAGCTAAGTCATTCTATAAACACTCTGCTATTCTGTCCTAGGGCAGACTGTGGTCAGAAATCTCAAATAAGTTATGTATCTGCAAAGATTGTGGTCTTTAGTCCATAACGTGACAGTCAATCCTCATAGCTGAGTCCACCCTGCTCCACCAGTGTTGTGATAGATCTAAACTACACACCCATGCTCCCTGCAGTGCTGCACACAGTGCCCAGTATGTGGAGACAACCACTGTTAATCAACTTTCTGGAAAGGAAATAAGGATAGTGGTTCATTCACAGTGTAATTCTGTTCAGCCATAAGTGACTAATTCTATACAACAACAGAGAGGAACCAAGGAGATGCAACATGTGAAAGTAGTCAGACACAGAAGGGCAAAAGGGCAGTGCTACTCATTGCTTTTAATTTCTTGTATATTTATAATTTTTTCATAACTTCATCCAAATAAGTGACATTTTTCTTCTTAAAGACACTCTTTCCTATGACCATTTACTGTTGATGTTACATTGTGTGTTTAGTTCAGACCACATGGAGCTGAATTACCTACCAGTGAGTTGGTCTCTGGGGAAAATTAATTTTACCTCCCTCGGTAGCCACTGATTTCTGTAGCTCTTCATCTTCAGGTGGAACTTAGTGAAATCCCCATCCACTTTGGCATGTCAGCTGGTGATCTTATAAGGCAGGTCTTGTTTAGACAGTCATGTGGTTGCCAGTTCATGAGTGCAACATTGATGGCAGTTCTAGAAAACTCTGTCTAGGACCAGACATTGTGACCTCTGTCTTTAATAATATTACTACCTGACCTTTAATGATAGTCCCTGTATATTGAGTGAAGTGTTGGAATTATAGATGTACCAATTGGAGCTTGGTAACACACAGTGACTTATGATCTATAGTATGATCATTTGTGTATTTCTGTAATTGTTCTCACTGAAGTAAATAAGAAAGTACTTTAATGAGTGGTGACAGCCACATGCATTTGGGAGTATTAGGACAAATATAAATCCATTAGAAATTCTATTGGTTTAGAAAACTAATAAAACAATAGAATTTTTGGTCCTTCTCTAGGGTCTGAGTATTCTCTAGCTATGAGTGTGTGACTAGGTTACAGAACTGAATGAATCCTCTCTGATTGTGCAGGGGATATAACCAATTAGACAGTAATTGGCTACTCCCAAGATAAAAGTGTCACTACTGGACAAATAGCATTTGTAAATGTCCCTTACCCATTCATCTTGAAAAGTCAGTGAATACTGAATAGAGTTCTTCTTTTACCAGAATAAAATTATATGAGGAGAAGACTGAAATTATTCACCATTCATTTAAGTTTGTGTCATTGATTGTAGAAAATGTTTGATAAATATTTGAAAAGTGTCACAACTAGTCTATTCCTCAATATCTTGGTGGGCCAGGCATAATTGTGGTTTCTAGGCTTATTTCTGGGTAAGACTATTAATAGCATTTCAACCTTTGTATTCTTTGTAGCACCTTCATTTCATTACTCTGAGTTCTGATTCATAGAGAGGAACTTTCTAGTTTGTTCCATCCGAGTTTCTTGAACAACAGATGTGGTATCTTTAGCAATGCATTCTAAACTTCAAATTCTCAGAGGTAAACAAGGCCTATGCAGAAAAGCTATCTGCATTTCAGAGGTTGGTGGACTCCCCACACCAGCAGCTTGAAGAAAGGTTTCCATTCACAACAGTCTATGGCTTTGGGGTGGAATATTACCACATGGACAAATATTTTCCTCATTCTCTCTGCCCCTGAATAACCTTCCGTGTGGCTTCCCCATTTGAATTCCCAAATTGTCTGTTCCCTTGCTCTTTACAGAAACCAGTTCCTTATAATTACCCCCTTCTTGCTTGACTTTAGCTTATTCTTATCTCCTCCCAGAATGCACCTTTGAGTTTTCCTTAGTTCTGTGGTTACCTCTGTTTATAAACTCAGTAATATAGCTTCCTTTCTAATAACAGTTTCTTGCTTCTTTTCAAATCGGTTAGAATTCTTATTCCTGTCTTTGGATAAAAGAAAATAATATGAAATATCCGACACTGACACCAACTACCAATAGTAGGCAGTTCACATCTACTCATCAGATCTATGGTATTATGGTTTGTGTCCTCCCTGATAGCAGGACTTCTCCTGCCTCACAGCAACAGATGAGAGTACTCTCCCTTGGACAGGCCATATTCCAATTGGATAGTTGTTTGTAGCATTCATGAAAACATCACAATTATGGCACGGGCAAAGAATGAATTTATGGGTCATTGATGCCTGAATCTGTGGAGCTGGAGAGATGGCTGAGTGGTTAAGAGCAGGGACTGCTCTGGCTTAGGCCCCAGGCTCAATTCCCAGAACCCATATATTGGTTATTAACAATTTGTAAGGCCAATTCCAGCAGACCTCTTGGCCCCTTTCTTCCTTGGTGGACATTAAACAACATGGGTACACTAACATTCATGCATGCACAACCCTAATAGATTGAAAATAAAAAATATATTATTTTTTTAACTGTGTATCTGCCTCCTCGGAGTTGAGAATTGTCAACATATCTGCCAGCCACAATCTACACTCAGGTGTAAAGACATGATGGATTTAACTATGTGTCTCTCAGGATTAAGATGCTTTTAGGAGCTTGTATTTTTATCCTTGTCCTCAATTATTTTTCAGAAAATTATGTATCCTTTTGTGTTAGTGTCATGACTTTAGCTCTCTACCATAGCTTGAAATTAAGAATACTGATTCTTCCAGCAGTGTTTTTTTTTTTTTTTTTTTTTGGTGAACTTTATTTTTAGCTAGCCAGAACATTATATAGTTCCATAGGAATATTATGATTTTTGTTGCTACTTCTATGAATAAGTGAGTTGTGACTTTCATGGATACAGTTTTCAATTTAGATTACTTTTTTTCTTTTACTTCTTTTTTTCAGTTTTTAATAATAAGTGATAATTTATCAGTACAAGCATCCTTCATGTAAAACCATTATTTCAAGCAGTTGTGCCCAGACTCTCATAGCCCAAGGGTCCCACCATCCAGCTGGGGGTTTTTGTATGTACAATCAAGTTGATAAAATAATGGTCCAGTCTATATTGCTGTAGGTTTGTCATTCACCCCAACTGAAGCCCTTACATTCTACCATGCCCCCTCTTCCACAGAGTATTCTCTAGGCTTAGAAAAGAGGCACAAGTGGACAAAAAGCTAAACATTCTACTTTCTCTGGAGCTGTCGTTTTGGACTCTGGTAAATTCTGGCTGTTTCCTTTCATGGGCTGACTATTTGTCCAGGAGTAACCTTTCAATCCTACTAATGAAGCACAGCAATTAGATATATAGGTATTTAAACAGTACTAATTGTTATGGTATGTTACTATGGTATAGACACAGATGTTTGGATGGTATGTTAACCCATGAATTACGTTTTTTCTTTAAAATATGCTAGGGTCTTACTGTGGCTTATAACATCTCCTAAATATTAGAGGATGTAAGCTTGTGGCATCAGCCATGGGTTATTCCTCCAAGGAGAGAGCTAATAACAATTAGATTTGGGATATACAGACATATGGCTGCAATTGCCACGCAGTATTTCCAGGCAGGTGAGGTGTCACTGGTGCTGACGGAGGAGTCTTGCTTGACTCAAGGAGACCTATATTTGCTTTATTGCTTTACTGGCCTTTGGTAACACTCTCTGGTATTCCAGAGACCAACTGTACACTTGCAAGTGCGGTCTCAATACATCTTTCCCATGCTTAGATTAGGTCTTTGACAGCAGGGCCTTATCACCTCTCTTCTTGCGGGTATCCCAGTTTATAGGCAAGAGGCCTTTACCTTTTGGGGGGCTTGGATCCCCTGGCCAACATCTCCTTGGTAGAATAATCCATTGCTGATATCAGAGCACTCCTGTATTAATATATTTTGCTTAAGTGCATAACTTAAGGAGACTTTAGTATTATATATGGTTCTGAATAGAGAATAATCCTTTCCACAGTTCCTGTGTCTATTAGTCAATTAAAGAAGGCAGTTTTACCAGTTTTATAAGAGATTACCTCTATAACATTTGGCTCCATTTTACAGGTAGAGAATGACCTCATCATCATCATATTCCTCCTTGTTCTATGAAGGGGAGGTAAGAAAGTCTCTCATATTAAAACTTTGCCACATGTAGAATGTAAGTTTCATTAGGAATCATTATAAACAGTTGTTACAAGTAGAATCCACAGAGGGGTTTGATGCCTGTAGCAGTCTGAGGCTTTTCTTCCTTTCAATGTTCAGATGGGCCAACCTTTCTGCTGAAATTTCCTGGTGCATCCTACACAATGCAAAGCTGTATATTTTCTTTCTCAGTGGTTAAGTTGGTGACATTTTGACCTGTGGGAACATACAAATCTTTTCCCGTAGTTAGTTTTAAGATTTGAATTGCAATGTTTTTGACAAAAATGTTTCATATATATCTGTATCACCCTTTTTTATTTTAGGTTTTTGTTTTTTGACCCATGAGTCTCAAAAAGGCAGTTGCAGTACACATACCTATAGGCAGGAATGAAGGTGTAGATTTCATCAAATTCACCCAAGCTGTTTTGGGTGACTGTATGTCGTTAACTTGGGAAGCAAACTTAGTTTTTTAAGTTAAATCATCCTACAGGTAAAACAGAATGCTACAAGATGATACTGTACAACAGAAAAATTATAGAGAACATTTCTATGTGCCAATCCCAAAGTTAGTATTATAAAAATTTTAAGTAAAACAAATGTGGAAACAATTTATATTTCCAATTAATTCAGATGCATTACCGTTTTTATCAGAACCTTTAAACCAATGTTGTTTAATATACACGTATTTGCTTTTACTAAGTCCTAAAACACAATGTAACCTGTAGACAGAGTCTGGGCAAAACTGGATACTTGTTGAACTCACGTCAATTAAATATATATTAATCGAATATACACCCGTGTCCCTTTCCCGCCCCTCCCACTCTCCCAATTCACCATTTCATTCAGTTTTCTTTTTTTAATTTTTATTTATTATTTTTCATGTGTATGAATGTACTGTCTGCATGCAGGTCTGTGCACCCGTGTCATACAATGCCACGGAGTTCAGAAGAGGGTGTCGGATTCCCCTGGAATTGGAGTTAAAGAGAGTTCGTAGCCACCATGTGGGTGCTGGGGTCAAACCCGGGTCCTCTGCAAGAGCAGTCGGTGCTCTTAACCACTAGGCCATCTCTCCAGCCCTCAGTTTTCTAATGAAGTCTTTCTGTTGTGGTTCTTTTAATGTGCATCCCTCTCCTTGAGAAATATTTAAACTGGGTTATTGGCACTAGCATCCAGAGATGAGGGATACCATTCGTCGTTTGTTTCTCTGGGACTGTGTTACTTCACTTAATATAATATCTTCTAGCCCCATTCATTTACCTGCAATTTCATGATGTTGTCTTTCTTCACCACTGCATAGAACTCCATTGTGTACATGAACCTCATTTTCTCTATCCACTCGTCAGCTGAGGGGCATTCGGTTTGTTGCCAGCGTTTTGCTATTGTGAACAGAGCTGCAATAAATATAGCTGTGCATGTATTTCTGCAGTAAGATGAGTCTTGTGGGTATGTACCCAGGAGTGGTATGACTGTGTCAAATGGCAATCTCATTTTGAGTCTTCCAAGTGTTCTCCACACTGCTTTCCATAGTGGTTGTACAAGTTTACAGACCCACCAGCAATGGATGAGTGTTCCCCTTTCCCCACAACTTCTCCAGCACTAGATATCATTTGTTTTGTTGATACTGGCCAGTCTTATCAGAGTGAGATGATATCTTAGGGTGGTCTTATTTTGCATTTCCCTAATTATTAGTGACGTTGAACAGTTTTTCGGATGTTTCTCAGCCATCTCTAATTCCTCCTCTGTGAACTCTCTATTCACTTCTTTGCTCCATCTTTTGAGGGGTTCATTTGTTTTCTTTCTTATTTGTTTTTTGAGTAGCTCGTATACTCTGGAAATTAATGCTTTGTCAGATGTATCTGCAGTGAAGGTTTCCTCCCAATCTGTGGGTTTTCTCTTTACTTCCTTTATTGTTTCTTTTGATGTACAGAAGCTTCTGAGTTTAGTGAGGTCCCATATGTCAATTGTCGATCTTATTTCTTGTGCAGCTGTTGTCTGATTTAGGAAGTCTTTTCCTATGCCTATATCTTGTAGTCTGCTGCCAAGTTTTTCTTCTATCCCCTCCAGAGTTTTGCATTTCACGTTGAGGTCTTTGATCCATCTGGAATTGACTTTTGTACAGGGCGAGAGGTAGAGGTTTAATTTCATTCTTCTATAGGTGGTGATCCAGTTTTGCCAACACCACTTACTGAAGATGCTGTCTTTCCTCCATTGTGTCTTCTTGGCCCCCTTGTCAAATATGAGGTGCCTGAAATTGTATGTGCTCAGGTTTAGATCTTCAGTTTTATTCCATTGATCAACTGGTCTGTTTTTGTGCCAGTACCAAGCTGTTTTTATGACTATATATATAGTTTGATGTCTAGTATAGTGATCCCCCCCCCCCGTATTGCTCTTTTCATTCAGGGTTTCTTTGGCTATTCGGGGTCTTTTGTTTTTCCAAATGAAATTGAGGATTTTTTTCCAAGCCTGTGAAGAAGCTCTTGGGAATTTTTATTGGGATTGCATTAAATCTGTACATGAAAGTTTTGGGTAGAATGGACATTCTTACTATATGTATTTTCCCAATCAAGGAGCATGGAAATTTGTCTATCTTAGGATGTCTGCCTCAGTTCCCTCCTTTTTCAAGGGTTGAAAATTTTTTGTTGTAGAGTCCAGTTCCATGATGTCTTTGTTGGGTTTTTTTTTGTATTTTTGTTTTTGAGTCTACTGTGAGTGGGAAGGTCCTCCTTAATTCCCTTTTTTGCAATTGCTTTTGTGGTTTGGGGTAATGAAAGGCTAATGATTTTTCTAAAATTTAGTTTGTATCCTGCCACGTTACTGAATATTTAATAGTTGTCTAGGAGTTTTCTAGTGGAGTGCTTAGTCATCCCTTAGGTACATAGTCATGTCATCAGCAAGGGATAGTGGTGTCTTCCTCATTTCCAATGATAACTCCTTTAATTTCCTTTTCCTTGCCTTAAATTGCCTAGCAAGGGTTTCAAGCACGATATTGAAAAGGTAGTGGTGATGGTGGCAGCCCTTGCCATGTTCCTATCTTTAAGGTGAATGCTTCTGTCATTTCCCCATTTAGGATGATATTGGCAGTGGGTTTTCCTGGTATATGGCTTGATTACATTGCGGAAGGATCCCTCTAATCCAATTTTCCTCTAGGACTTTAAACATTAAGGATTGCTGGATTTTGTTAAAGGCTTTCTTTCTTCGGCAGCAATTGAGATGATGAGGTGGTTTTTGTCTTTCATTTTATGTGCTTGATGATATTAATTGGTTGTCATATGTTGAACCAGCCTTGCATCTCTGGTATGAATCCAACTTGTTCAGGATGGATAATCTTTTGATGTGGGTCTCCTTTAGCGATTTGCCAATATCCTGTTTATGATTTTGGCATTTGTGTTCATTTAGGGAGATGGGTCTATAGTTTCTCCTTTTTGGGTTGTATCTTTATGTGGG
The DNA here is from genome assembly GCA_009823505.1 of Rhizomys pruinosus. Taxonomy (NCBI): domain Eukaryota; kingdom Metazoa; phylum Chordata; class Mammalia; order Rodentia; family Spalacidae; genus Rhizomys; species Rhizomys pruinosus. Next base: position 990,706 of record VZQC01005679.1, on the reverse strand, counting down.
TTTTGGTAAGAGCATTGCTGGCTTTATAGAAGGAATATGGGAGAACTACCTCCATTTGTATCTTTCCTTCTTTCTAAACAAGTTTGAGTAGTAATGGTTGTAAGTCTTTTGATATTTAAATAAATTCTGCCGTGAAACCACTGGGCCTAGGCATTTTTTTTGTTGGGAGGCGACTTGTTACATCTTCAATTCTTCCTGTATTATTAGATGGGTCTATTAACCTGTGGATCTCTTCTTGGTTGAAGCTTTGGTGATTCCCATGATGTTCGATATTCATCAATTTCTTTAGGTTTTCAAACTTAGTAGAGTATAGGGTTTATTGAAGTGTTCTGTATGGTTGTCTGGATCTGTTCATTGTCCGTTGTGATATTTCCCCCTTCATCACAGATACAATTGATTGGGAGTTGTCCTTCTTTCTTTTGGTTAACTGGGCTAGAAGGTCTGTCTATTTTTGTTTTTTCTCTCAAAGACCCAACTTTAGGATTCGTTGGATTGTTTTGTTGTGGTTTTTTTGTTTCTATTTCGTTGATCGCTGCTCTGATTTTTGTTAGTTCTTCTTGTCTGTTGCATTTAGGGTTTGCTTTCTGGTTTTTTTTAATGTAGCACTTTAGAGGCTATAAACTTTCCTCGTAGGACTGCGTTTTAAAGTGTCCATAAGTTTTGCTATGTTGTATATGATTGTTATTCAATTTCCAGGAAGTGTTTCTTTCTTCTTTAAATGTATTACTTGTTCCCATTCATATTCAGGAGAGTGTTGTTTTAGTTAGGTTCCATGTGTTTGTAGGTTGTAGGGGTTATCCTGGTTTGATATTGGAGTTTTATTGCACTGTGGTCTGATAGAAGGATGAGATTATTCAATCTTTTTTGTATTTGTTTGAGGTTTTTCCTTGGTGTCCCAGTATATTCTCTATTTTGGAGAATGTTCGGTAAGGTGCTGAGTAGAAAGTCTATTTCTGGTGTTTGGGTGAAATATGTGATAGATGTCTGTGACATCCATTTTGTGCTTGTATATTGTTCACAGATGTCTCTCTGTTTTTCTTTGTCCTGTTGGTCTCTCCAAAGGAGTTAGTGGGGTGTTGGAAAGTGCCCTACTGTTAGTGTGCTGGGATTGATCTTTGCCTTGAAGTCCTGAAGAATTGTCTTTATAAGTTTGGTGCACAGAGTTTGGTGGCATATATTTCATGATTGTGAAGTCTTCAATTGTCCAATTGTTCTTTTAATAAAGATGGAATGGCCCTCTTTGTCTCTTTTGATTTTCTTTTTGCTTGAAGTCTATTTTGGCTGATATGAGAATAGCAACACCTTCTTTGTGCTTTTGGGGTATCAATTCTTGGAATATTTTTCTTTCCATCCCTTCACCTTAAGTTGGTGTCTGTCCTTGAATTGGAGATGGGTTGCTGTAGACCGCATATAGAATGGTTCATTTTCCCAATCAGTCTCTCATCGATGTCTTTTGCTTGGGGGGTTTAGCCATTAATATTTAAAGGTTATAATTGAAATATGGGTGTTGTTTCCCTGTCACCTATTAATCCATTTGGACTTTTAGCCTCGGATTCTACTCCTATGGTTATAATTTTATTAGTTTCTTTTCCTAGGTTTTTGAGGGTTGTTGCTCCTCTCTTCTTCTCTTCTGCCTTTGAATTGCTTCAAGTATTTTGTGAAGAGTTGGTTTTCCGGACATGATTCTATCATCTTGTTTATGTCATGGAAGATTTTTCCTCTCTCCTTCAACTATAATCAACATTTTTCATGGGGAAAGGAGTCTGGGTGGCAGGCATAGTACTTTAATATGGAAAGGTTTGGTCCATGTTCTTCTTGCTTTCCATGGTTTGAGGCGAGAAGTCAGTTGGAATTCTGAAGGGTTTCCCTTTGGTGTGACGTGTTTTTTTCTTTTGTTAGCCTTCATGTGTTGTTGTCTTTGTTTGTGTGTCTAACATTTTAATTATGATATGGCGTGAGGAATTTCTTTTTTATGAGCTTGCTATTTGCATCCTATGTTCGTCTTGTATTTGAGTTGGTTTGTCTACTTTTAGTTTTGGGGAAGTTTCATCTAGTATTCTGTTGAAGATCGAATCAATACTATTGTCCTCTTGAGAGTCGTCTCCTTCCTCTATTCCTGAATGTGTGGGAGTTTGTTCTTTTCATAGTGCCCACAGTTCCTTGTTGTATCATTTCCATGTAATTTTTTAATTTTTTTTCATACGGTTTATTTGAGCTTTTTAGTTGCTCTGTGTTATCTTCCAGATCTGATATGCGTTGTTCTGAGTCCTCCATTCTACTTCGAGGCTTTTCCTTCCTTTCTTCTTGATTGATGAGTGTTCTAATTCCCTTTTCATTTCAAGCCTTATTGTCTTTAGTGTTTTTCCATTTCCTTTTTGAGCGCCTCAATCTCTTCTTGGTGCTCCTTACTTCTACTTCGTTGTTGGCTTCCATTTTCAGTGTTTTCTACTTCCTTTCAGAGTTTGTTTTTTCTCCCTCGAGTTCTTTTCTGGAAATTTGTAATTTGTTCCTTTACTTCTTTCTGAAGTTTTTGGGTCAATTGTATCACCTTCTTGGTACTTCTTGATTTTTCATTCTCTCTCTTGGATTTTCGAATTCTTTTTATTTCCTTTAATTTCTCTGCTTAGGTCTGCAATGATTCCTCTAAAATCTGTTCCTTGGGGTCACCTCCAGGAGGATGCCCATGGTAGCTAGCTCCTACAGGTTTGGTAGAGCCTGGTGCAGGATTATCCTGCATCTTTCCCAGGTTGTCCCGTTGTTGTGTCCCTGGCATGTGGGTGTTTCCCTTTGCCTGTATTCAAAGCACAATGTCTGTTCAGCTAGGTTAGCGGCTGGTTTTGCGTGCCGCCCGTCCAATCATTTTTTTTCTCTCCTCCTCCTTGTTTACGGAGTATTGCTTGTCTAGGTTTTCAGGCCTTCAATTTTGCTTATATATCAGATATTGGAACTTTAAAGTCACGCGTCCTTCCTGTTCTAAAGGTTCTCCAAAAAGAATCCCTTGGATAATCTCTCACCAATTCCAGTTGCGGGGGGGGTATGCCTGAATTAGCCCACTCCTCTGTACCTCCCTGGAGCGACTTTTGAGTTCTAGTGGCCCACCTGCACAAAGATTAGAGAGGCACAGGCTTCAGAGGCGAAGGGCGGCTCCACCCATACAGCCATCGCCCACAAGGGACCAGCACCCAGACCATTTTCCAGCAACCAGGAGTCATTCTACCCTAAAATCTACCTGGCTGGAGTGACTTCCAGGCTCCTGGGGCCTGCCTGCACAAAGACACAAAGGCACTGAACCCAGCACAACCAGCTGTAGAGGTGAAGGGTGGCTCCACCTACGCAGCTACCCCCCACAAGTGTCCAGCACCCAGACCCCTTTCCAGCAAATCAGGAGTCAATCCACCCTAAAACCTACCTGCTTGGAGTGACTTCTGGGCTCCTGGGGCCTGCCCCCACAAAGACACAGAGGAACAGGCTGCAGATGTGAAGGGCATCTCCACCCAGATAGCAACCCCCCACAAGGGTCCAGTGCCCAGACCCCTTTCCACCAAATCAGGAGTCAATCCACCCTAAATCTAGCTACCTGGATCAACTTCCGGGCTCCTGGGGCCCGCCCACACAAAGAACACAGAGGCACAGGCTGCAGAGGCAAAGGGCAGCTCTGGCCCAGACAGCCACCCCCCACAAGAGTCCAGCACCCAGACCACTTTGCAGCAAATCAGGAGTCAATTTACCTTAAAATCTACCTGCCTGGAGCAACTTCTGGGCTCCTGGGGCCCGCCTGCACAAAGACACAAATGCACAGGCTGCAGACTTATGTGTGGCTTCTGCCCAGATCACCAATATTTATTTTTTTCAATCGTGTTTTAAGTTGTCATGGAAAGATTTTTCTTTTCCCTTCAACAGAAGTGATAGTTTTTTTGCTGAGTATAGTAACTGGGTTGGCATCACGGTCTTAGGCCTTTAGCAACTAGGAATGCTTTGTCTATTTCTTCTTGCTTTCATGGTTGGTGCGAAGAAGTCAGCTTTTGATTCTGATGGGTTTTTCCTTGTATGTAACTTGTTGCTTTTCCTCTTCTGGCTTTCAGAATTTTGTCTTTTTTTGGGGGGTATCTAGCATTTTAACTACAATATGGAAGGTGGAGTTCTTTTCTGGTCTAGTCTATTTGGGGTTCTACTTGTTTCTTGTATTTGCATGTGTTTGTCTTTTTTTGAGTTGGGGAAATTTTCCTCTATTATTTTGTTGAAATCTGGTCATAATATTTTCATTGGATTCGTCTCCTTCCTCTATCCCTACAATGCAGAGGTTTTGATCTTTTCATAGTGTTCCACATTTCTTGGTTCCACTCTTGTGGTATTTCTAAATTTTCATAGTCTTTACTTAAGCTTTTTAGGTTGTTCTGTGTTGACTTCTAGGTCTGATATTCTTTTTTTCTGCTTCCTCCATTCGCGGCTGAGGCTTTGTGGTCCCCAGTCTCTCTCTCTTGATTGATGACTGTTCAGTTTTCTTTTTTTTGTTCTTCCTGTGTTTTCCTTATAATTTCCATTTCCTTTTGGAGCTTCTCACTTTTGCTTGTAGCTCATTGTTTTTCCTTTTTCATTTCAGTGTAAGATCTTTTCAGTGTTTTCCACTTCCTGTACTTCCAGAGTTTGTCATTTTTTTTTTTTTTTTTTTTTTTGTTTTCATTTTCATTTGATTATATGAATTTTTGAATTTTGTCATTGTATCCTTCTAGGTTCTTTTTTGAGTTTTTCATTTCTCTCCCTTAGTTTTAATGATTTCTTTGAATATATTTGTTAATGTTATTTTGGATGGTGTGTCCTGGATTACCTCTACAGAGATCCTGTGGTAGGGGACCTCCACTGGCTCCATAAACTTTGGGGGTGTGAAGTTTGTTCTGTGCGTTTTCCCTATTGGGGAGGGGGGTTCTTTTTGTGTTGTGCTCTCAGCATGCAGTTAGCTTTTTGCCTATATTCTGAAGCGAATTTTGAATGCCTTTTCACTTTGCTGAAGGATTGCTTTCCTGATTCCTTCAGGTGCTTTGTTTTATTCTCCTTTTGTATGGAGTGTTGACTTGTCCAGGTTTTAGGCTTGTCAGTTTTGGTTATATATTGGAAGGTATAGTTCATTTTCCCTTTCTTTTGCAGGAGCTGGGTGGGTAGCAACCCAGGTGACACCTTCTGAATACTGTATTCCATTTGCTGTCAGCCACTCTCTCCTGAGTTCCAGTTGGGGGTTTCCAGTTGGCAGGGGGAAGGGTTTGGGTTGCTGGCTTAGCCCACTGGTACCCTCGGTGTTTGATCCTCAGCTCCTGGCTCCCAATGCCTTCCGGAACACCTTTCCCAATTAGCTGGACCCACTGGTCCCCTCAGACTCCAATTTAGATTACTTTTGGCAACACGGCTGTTTTCCCATTTCTCATGACAGTCTATAAGAATGAGAGATCTCTAAATCATCCTCTTTCTTCAATTTTTCTCAGATATTTCTATTATAGAAATCCTTCATTCCTTGCATATGTTTACAACAACGTGTTCACTTTAGGCAATTTTCCCTCTTTTGTTATAGAATGAATTTTTATGTCAATTTTTCTATTTGGATCATATTTTGATCCCCACTCCTATATGCATCCCTTACACCCCACTCAGTTTTCTATGTTCTAATTACATACATAAAGACATAAATATTGAGGTTTATATTATCCTTCAGTGTGGGATGGTGTGGATGCATCCCCTGGAGCCTGGTCAGCCTAAAATTAGTTTTGACCTCTCCCCCTCCCCAAACCCACAATTTGTCCATAGTGTTTCAGACAGGGCTGGGGTTTCTTACAAACTTCTCTATGATCTGTGCTGGGATGTTGCCTTGATGTGGATGTTTTGCATGCTGCTATGGACGGTTGTTGTAGGTTCATATGAGTAACTGACCAGCTGCTGTTGAACTCTGTTTCTTTCTGGTCATCTAAAATGTCTGGGTCTTACATTTTTCCCTAACTTCTTGTCCAGTGATCCATGAATATTTGGGAGTGAGAAGGCTGATACAAATCCTATCCAAGGAGTTGATTCTGCATCCAGGTGTGGTTCTCATTTTCATCGTTTTCTCTATAACTCTTTGGTGAGATTTGTGGAATGAGTTATTCTCTGGGTATATGGGGAAGTCCTTTAGAAGCAGTTTAATTGTATGTATTTATTAGAAATATAATATTTGGCTCTTTCCCATGACCTATGAACTATCTAACCACAGGTTCCTAGGCCCAATATCAATGCCATTATGGGCTTCACCATATGAAACCATGGAGAAAAGGAAATAATAGAGGAGGAATGGTTAAATGTGGAGGGGAATGGTATGATAGACAACAGAGAATTGGAAGGAGTAACTAACACTCAAGACCTTTGGAAAAAATCTGTATGGAAACCTACCATTAGAGAAGCTTCTTATATATATATATATATATATATATATATATATATAATAATATATAGACAGCACACCAACTCCAGTATCGTCTGTGTGAGCAATGACTAAAGTCATAATAGCAGATGGGAGATACTTGCCCTCTGAGGCTAAGCTCCCTGGAGGTCCCGGCCTTAGCTTCCAAGATCAAGACGCACTCTAAAGATGTTACGCTTCCTGAGTATTAGGCTTTGCATATTGTCTTTCTTGGCATTTGATTCTTTTCCTGAGTAAAGCACGACCTCAGTTCCAGAACAAGGGACAATTAAATGTGTCTGGAAATAAATCAGGCGAACAGAAGCTTTTCCACCCACTACAGCTGTATTACACAACGTGCAGGATATCTGTGAACCTAAGTAAAATCATACTGAGAAACAGTATCTAAAGGCCCCTTTGGTCCTAAAATCCCCTACAAAGATATTATGAACGAAAAACATTACACTGAGTGATATCATAGGTCAGTTATAAAAACAAAAGTGTTTTTTTTTTTTAATAAAAATAAAAGCTCAATCCCCTTAAGCAAGGAGCTACACCTGATAGAATTAGTAAAATAGAAATCTTAGTTACAGTTATGCATGATAAAATACAATACTTGGTCAGAGGCCTGTGGCGGGCTTCTCCTTTAAGGAAAGTAATGTAGAAAAAACAAAACTAATTAAAAGGCTCTCCCAGGCCATGGCTTGAATTACAGCCTAAAGATAACAAATGGCCTTGGGAGGATGGGAAGATTGGGCACCAGGGAGGACTGGAAGAAACCAAATTGAAACTTCAAAGAAAAACAAAGTCTCACATCTCACAACATAGACTATTCATGGTTTGTGGTTTTATGACCACTGTCTGTTGCTTATCTCCCCTGCCAAGACAGCATGAGCAATATACTATGTATAAATGCTTCTGATTCATGTGTAAATTTAATTGGCCTGCTGTCCTTGGAAACCCAGGTGTGAATTCCTCAGTAATGGGCTTATTGTTCCTGGAGACGGCTAATCCTGATCCTTTTCCCTGCTATATGTATAATAATCATGATTTGGGCTCTTAGTAAAACGCACCAAATTCAAGACCACTCTTGGTGTCATGTCTGTCATATTTCACCGAACCTGTACCCTCCTTCCAAGACCCTGATTCCGCAGTCTGAGGGACCCCTGGCTGGTGGTCGGGCGGAAATATATATATATATTATATATAGTATATATAGATATATTATAATGAACTATATTTAAGATATATAATAATATATAGAAGAAGGAAAACAAAGGGAAATCTAGATTACGATCTATATCTCTAGAGTATATATTTTCGGAAAAGCAGATTAAAATATTACTTCATAACAGGGGATTGCTACCCTAGACACAATAGGCTTGACAAGTAAAAGCCGATGCCAAAATGGATCCCCTCATTTGTAGTTGCTGACAAGTGGATCCATGGACACTCAAACAATTCAGGACATTGGCTTTGCTCTTGGTTACCAAACAGAAGTTGACATTATGAACCTGTTGGTGAAGACAATGCAAACATGAAATGCAAAACAAACAAGGAGCAATCAAGTTGCAGCTGACTTCAAGATACATGTCTACTGAATAGCTTTCATAGTAATGTGCGAAATAGTCTGTAGAAGCCTAACCTGAAGAGAAAATTCAGGCAGTTTTGAATGAGATTATTTCTCCAATTCCTTTCTCAGTATTTTTTGTATATGTTTTTTAATACCTTTAATATGTTGAGATTTTTGCATCTCATAATAGAACTCTTAATCAAACTTAGATCCCAACTCTCTTCCATATACACCCACCGCAACTGTCGAAGTTCTCAACTTCATGCATTCTGTGCAATCTTTTAAGTCCTATCCTCTCAACATTTTATTCAGATGATGGTAAATCCTCTTTAAGTTGCTTTGGCCTGTGAATCATTCTCTGCCACAAAATACATCATTCATATAAAGACATACAGTTAAATTTCTAAATTCTGTCTATAATAAAACTAAGGATTTTCATGTTATCCGTGGAAAGTTCTCAAATTAGAATTCTTTTATACACTTAATAAGTTTTAGCATGATTAAAAATGTTTGTAACCGATGTAAACTTCACGAAAAATGACCTAAGCCTTGAATATTTTCTGTCATGTTTAGATATTGATAAGAACTTAGTGTTGTGTAAAGAATGGACATATTCATAAATTCATGAGGATCACTAGTATTTGTATATTTTTGTCCATTTCATTTTTAATTTAGCACGCAGGATTCAGATCTTCCTAAATCAGAGAACCTATGCAACAAGGAAAAATAAGACCTAAAGATTCCATAAGTGGGCTGATGTTGTTTGCCCTTGTGTTTGTTCATGACACTTTTGTGGTTGACACCTGATAAAGTGGTTTTTTCAAAATCTTTATAGGTAATGGGGGTTTCAAATAGGGAAGATGGTCTAAATGTGATTAAGATGTATAGTATGAACTGCAGAATAAATTATATAAATACAGTAAAAGGTATTGAAGTGTTGCTGCTTGCATCTTGTCCACATTATGTTCATCAAGGCATTTTACTGTGAACTCAAATTTAAGAACAGCCAGAACCCAGGGGTGTGCAGACAAGTGCCTGAGTAAGGTTGAATGGATCTCACCATGTGGTGAAGAAATGGAGGATTTGTCTTCTTTTTGCAGCACTGAAACTTGTTCTACTAATCATTTCTCCAAGGTTTGTTTCCAGGTGTTCATGATGCTGATGATGACACGGCACTGCACATAAGTCTATGTGATTCCAAAGTCCAGCTAAGAAAGAAGTTACTGTTTCAGGGGATTCCCAGAAAGGCCATAATGAAAAGGAAATCTGCATCTATTAAGAGATATATTTCCATTGATTCTCATCTTGTACAAATCACTAATAAAAACACTCAAATCTTTACAATCACTAATAGTCTCCTGAACAGAGCATCCTGCTTGCCTCAGCGAGCATGTTCTTCTCTCTCCAATGTGACTAATGGGAGCCAAGGGTTTCTTTAGTTAGAAGCACAATTCCTCACACTGGTCTAAGTCTAAGAGGAGAAACATTGAGTGAGTTGTATAATTCATCTCTATGTCTGTGGTACTTCTGTATCTGTAAATCTTTATTTCCACTAAACTAATCTAGAACATGTGACATGGTCTAGAACTGACGTCTCCAGATATTAACCCCACACCTTGTTATATAGGAACACAACATGCAAATAACCCCTCTCTCTGCTCATGAAAACCACTCAAGACCTGACCAGCCCTGAATTCATGCATGTGCCTCTTCAGTAATCAGCACTGAAAACAGCCTTACCATGGAGTTGTGGCTCAGCTGGGTTTTTTACTGGCTGTTTTTAAAGGAAATTAATGAAGGAGAGATGCTACATGGGTGAGTGGACATGACAGGGGCATTAGGCATATGTGACCAATTCCTAAATATGATTCTTGTATTTGCAGGTGTACTCTGTGAGGTGCTGCTGGTGGAGTCTGGCGGAGGTTTGGTGAAACCTGGGGGATCCTTGAAACTCCTGTGCAGTCTCTGAATTCACATTAGTTGACTATGGCATGGGCTGGATCTGCCAGACTCCAGAGAAGAAGCTACAGTGGCTCTCAATCATCAATAGTGATAGTAGTTACACAGCATATGCAGAATCTGTGAAAGTCCAATTCACCATCTCCAGAGATAATTCCAAAAACACCCTGCATCTGCAAATGAACAGTCTGATATCTGAGGACACAGGCACTTATTATTGTGTAGACACAGTGAGAGAAATTAATTCTTACCTCAGACAGAAACCTCCCTGTGGGATGCTAATGACCAGCAGGGGGCGCAGATGATACACCGAACTCAGCTTCACCCAGCAGCAGGACTAGAGGGTATGTAATGCTGAACTTGAACTCTAATTCTAGGCTGATTGTCTATGTCTGAAAATAGTTTTCCCAGGACATTAATCTTTGATGCTAGTCTAAATACGCCTTAAAACTTAGCTTTTTAGTATAATAGATACCAGAGAATAGTGGATGTAGTTTAATGTACACAAGATGCAGAGCACAGGCCACATATGACACCATTAATGTGGTCTCTGAACCATCAATAATGACAATCTCACACTCGTCATCTTTTCCACACAAAGACTGAACATCAGTCACAGCACTGACCCCGCTGACCTGCTGATTAAAAATTAAAATGTTCGGGGCTGAGGGATGGCCTAACGGTTTTAAGAGCGACGACCGCTCTTGCAGAGGACCCGGGTTCGTCCCCAGCACCTCACAGGTGGCTGAGAACCGTCTGTGACTCCGGTTCCAGGGAGAACTCTCCAGATTTCCAGGGGAATCCGAGACCGGAGACCGTCTTCTGACCTCCGCGGCATCGCACGACACGGGTGCGCAAGACCTGCAATGCAGACAATACTTCATACACATAAAAATAAATAAATAAAGAAAATTTAAAAAATAAATAAATAAAAATAAAATGTCTTGGGCGGGAGAGATGCGAGCGGTTAAGAGCGCCGACCGCTCTTACAGAGGACCCCGGGTTCGATCCGCCAGTCACCCACATGGCGGGTGGCTGAGAACCACCTGAAACTCCAATTCCCAGGAGAAACTCCAGTTCCAGGAATCGAACCTCTTAGGAACTCCGCGCGTTGCAACGACACGGGTGCACAGACTTGCATGCAGACAGTACATTCATACACATACAGAAATAAAAAAAAATTAATAAAAAAAAAATAAAAAAAAATAAAATGTCTTGGAGGGCACTTATCTGGCACCACAGCATCTGAGCCTGGTTTCCAAAGGCAGCTCCTGCCAAACACACTCATCACCTTATCCCAGGGACCCACTTCTGTTTCTCAGAATGATGTGGAATCAAGATGTTGGCTGCAGGTCACAGGGTCTGCCTTGGTCCTGCCAGATCACTGTTGTAAATCTTGTTATCTCTCTGCTCTTAGTGTTTTGATAAAATAAAGTATACTGCATTGATCAGCCTAAGGGATTTCTTACACCCAGGATTCCTCCACAGATTTTCTATTTACAATGGTTTACCATCATTGATACATTGTCTCTGAGTCTGGGAACCTACCTAGATGTGACACTCTAGTTTGTTCAGGCTTTGTCTTTCCATAAGACAGGGAATGGACATTGAGCCAATTTCAAACACAGTGATGGAAGCCTCTGTGTGGACTCACTGGGAAGAGAAATTGTATCTTCAAGGAAAACAGATACAGCATTCTTTGTTTATAATGCTTTTATTGATGTTTTTTGCATATTTTCAGACATCATTTCTCAGTTCAATTGTAGACATAGTCCCCTTTTCCCTTCCTCCCCATCCTCAAACCCCAATCATGCATTGTGGGCCATAACGTCCTGCATCCTTTCGCCGCAGTCTTTTTTCATGTTTAGGAATGCCAATTTTCCCCCTTTAATTTTAGATTACGCTAATAATGAATACTTACTTTCCACTCCATTCACCGTCTTGTTTTTTCTGGGACTGTGTTATTTCACTTAAATATCTTCTAGCCCCATTCATTTACCTGCAATTTCGTGATGCTCTTTCTTTTTGATGCATCTTCCATTGTGTACATGAAACCACATTTTTTATTTCATCCAGTCAAGTGAGGGCATCGAGTTTGTGTCCAGCTTTTGCTATTTGTGAAGAGCTGCAATAAAAAGCTGTGCATGTATTTTCTGCGTAGGATGAGTCTTGTGGGTATATACCCAGGAGTGGTATGAACTGTGTCAAATGGCAATCTCATTTTGAGGTCGTTGAATGTTCTCCACACTGCTTTCATAGTGGTTGTACAAGTTTACAGCATCCAACCAGCAATGGATGAGTGTTCCCCTTTCCCACAACTCTCTCCAGCATGATATCATTTTGTTGTTTGATACTGGCCAGTCTATTGAGTGGGATTATCTTGAGAGTGTTTTAATTTGCATTTCCCTTATTATTAGTGACTTGTTGAACAGTTTTTAAGGATGTTTCTCAGCCATCTTTAATTCCTCTCTGTGAACTCTCTATTCACTTCTTTGCTCCATCTTTTGAGGGGTTTCATTTGTTTTCTTCTTATTTGTTTTTGAGTAAAGCTCTATAACTCTGGAAATTAATGCTTTGTCACATGTATCTGCAGTGAAGGTTCCTCCACTTGTGGGTTTTCTTTACTTCTTATTGTTTCTTTTGATGTACAGAAGCTTTTGAGTTTAGTGAGGTCCCATTGTCAATTGTCGATCTTATTTCTGTGCAGCTGTTGTCTGATTTAGAGTCTTTTGCTATGTTATCTTTGTAGTTGCTGCCAAGTTTTTCTTCTATCACCTTCAGGGTTTGCATTCACGTTGAGGTCTTTGATCCACTTGAGTTCTTTTTGTACAGGGTAAGGTAGGGTTTAATTTCATTCTTCTAAATGGTGGTCCAGTTTTGCCAACACCACTTCTGAAGATGGTATCTCCTCCATTGTTTCTTGCCCTTTCAAATATGAGGTGGCTGAAATTGTATGTGCTCAGGTTTAGATCTTCGGTTTTTTTTTTCCACTTGTCAACCGTCTGTTTTTGTGCCAGTACCAAGCTGTTTTTATACTATAGCTGTAATATAGTTTTGAAGTCTGGTGAGATCAATCCCCCCCCCCCGTATTGCTCTTTTCATTCAGGTTCTTTGGCTATTCGGGTCTTTGTTTTTTCAAATGAAATTGAGGATTTTTTTTCCCAAGCTGTAAGAAGCTCATGGGATTTTTATTGGGATTGCATTAAATCTGTAATATCAGATTTGAGGTAGAATGGACATTTTTACTATATTAATTATTTCCCAAATCATGAGCTTGGGAAGTCTTTCCATATTTATGATGTCACTTCAACTCAGTTCCTTCAGGGGTTTAATAAGAAGACATTCCTACTCAGGATAGCCTCAAAAATAAGAAATACCTGGGAACAAATCTAAAGAAAGATAACAAAGATCTCTACAATCAGATACAAATCATTCTTTTTTTTTGTTTAATTAGTTTTTTATTGAGGCTTTGTGTGCATTCCATACATTTTTCCAATTCAGTTCAGGCTTATTTCCTCCCTTTCCTCCCCCCCCCCCCCCCACCCCAATCCCAGTCATGCATTCTGCCATAACTGTCCCGGATATTTCTCTCAGTGTTTTTTTTCATTTTAGCTATAAGTGGATAATCCATGAGTACAAGAAACCTTCAGGCAAAACATCTGCTTAAGAGTAAGTGTTGGTTTGGTTCCCCTGAGAGGCAAACTCCAAAGCTTCATTAATTCTGACAGTTTATAAAGAAAGCATGCACCCTTTGAGAGCAATGTAGTTGGAGGAAGATGTTGAGGAATTTGTGATCATATAATGGATTTCTGAATGACTAAACTTGAGGAAGAGAAGAGATGAAATATGAAAAATGTGTTTGCAAGGAAGGAGCAACCATGAAAAAAAACCCCTGACTTAGTTGTCCTGGAACGAACAGTGATATGAGAACCATTCTTCCAAACCATAGCTCTGTCACTGCTAGATGCATATCTGGACCAAGGAATCATCATTACATGTATCAAGTACCATAGTTACCACATCACTATTTCTCAGCACTGTTTTTCTCCAGCTTTTCAGGCTCACATTTGCCGATACCATATTCATGACAGAGAATCATCAATATCCTGTGATGTCAGTAATATCTGTGATAAACACATATTAACAGAAGTGTTATGCCTCGGACTGTGGGAGCCCCTCACCAAAGCTTTGGATCTCTGGAGTTAAGTGGAGTTGGTAATGTTCTTCTTTTGCTTTGACTCATTGTGAAATCAAGAGATGTCCAATGCGAAGAGAATCATTGGGATCAGAGGAAGGGAGTGCCAACTGTGACTGCTCCATGAACTCACCTGCTCTCCAAGCTACCCTACATGACTCTCTGATCTGAAAAGCATTGGCTCAGTAGAGATACACACATCACCATGTAGAAAGCAAGCAGAGAAATGGGGGCAATGTCACTGGGTTGTAGTTTGGTGGTTTCAGTCACATCCTTTTATTTTCAATAGTTTACTAAAACTTACAAAAATTACTCTACATGGAAAGTGGAAATCAACATTAAAATCAGAATTCTCTTGCTCTCGTGGAATCAAACAATAGGATTGCTCATATAGGGATATTTTTTGCATTGACAATGATACAGAGCTTCAAAATTCAATGAACTTCCATTTAATATACTACGTATTACTCAATAATCAAGAAACTATTCCACAGTCGTGGGTGCAGCCAGTCCAATGGAGGCACTTTATCAATTGAAGTTTCCTCCAACCAGGTATTTCAAGTTACACTAAAGCTATCCACCACAGTATAAACTTTGTTCTTCAGGGGTTAGATCTATAAAGGCCTAGTTATTCACTATAGATAAAGTGTATCTAAGTCGCACAAAAAGAGAAATTTAAACAGTTTTACGTTAAGTAGATATAGCCTAGCCAAATATTTTTTACTCTTACTACTATTTGCAAACTATTTTCTATATCCCAAGTGTACTTGCAAATTTTCTTTCACTAAGCTATAAATGTCCACAGCTCAAGGTCCAAGTTATTATTTCTCAGCTCCCCACACTGCCAAATAGAGTGCTTTAGGAATATCCAGTGCAAAATAAATGCTGGCAGAATAAGCATTATATATATATATATATATATAGATATATATATATATTCTCAGTGGTAAGCCTTTTAAAAATACAGTTATATTAGTGAAGAAATTGAAATAAGAGTGTAAGAATGGTAAAGTATGGAATAATTAGAAATTAAGTAGAGAAGAATAGATAGGAGTAACTATCAATAAAGATTTTTAGAAAAAGCCATATGTAAATCCACCAATATGTACATTATAAAATAAATTAAAAATTTCTCGACCTAATACAGGAGGGCCTTGCTCCTTCTAGACACCATAGCTAATCTATTAAAAGCCCAATTGAATAAATGGACTCCCCATTGAGGCTGTGGCACAGACTTCCCATTCAGCCTTAAACAATCCTGGCCATTGCCATGCTTTTGACATTATGAAACTATGGCTGAAGAAACTACATACATGAACTGGAGAAAAATCATGGACAAATAAAGATGTTGCTGGCAACAAAGGCTTATGTCTACTAGCGATGCTTTCATAGTGGTGGAAGATGCTATGGAAGCTATCTAAAGAGAAAATCCATTTTAGACAGTTTTGAATGGAGTTATTTCTCTGATTACTTTTTCTCTGTTTGAATTTAGTGTATACAAAGGACAACTTAATGTTTGTCATGTGACCTGCACTTATCTGACGTGTTTATCAGCTCCAGGAGTTTGCCTGTGGGCATAAAGTGTCTCTAATGTGTAAAATCAAGTCATCTGCAAACAGAAAATTTTCCCTTCTTACATTACCCNTCAATTGTTCCTTTAATAAAGATGTAATGGCCCTCTTTGTCTCTTTTGATTTCTTTTGCTTTGAAGTCTATTTTGTCTGATATTAGAATAGCAACACCTTTTTTTCTTTTTGGTATCATTTTCTTGGAATATTTTCTTCCATCCCTTCACCTTAAGTTGGTGTCTGTCCTTGAAATTGAGATGGGTTTCTTGTAGACAGCATATAGATGGGTTTGTTTCCTAATCCATTCTCTCAGTCTATGCCTTTTGATTGGGGAGTTTAGCCCATTAATATTTAAGGTTATAAATGAAAGATGGGTGTTGTTTCCTTTCACCTTATTATCCATTTGGACTTTTAGCCTCTGATTCTACTCCTAAGGTTATGCTTTTATTAGTTTCTTTTCCTAGGTGTTTGAGGGTTGTTGCTCCTCTCTTCTGCCCTTTGAATTGCTTCAAGTATTTTGTGAAGAGTTGGTTTTCCGGACATGTATTCTATCATCTTGTTTATGTCATGGAAGATTTTTCTCTCTCCTTCAACTATAATCAACATTTTTACTGGGTAAAGGATTCTGGGTTGGCATGCATAGTACTTTAATACTGGGAATGCTTTGGTCCATGTTCTTCTTGCTTTCATGGTTTGAGGCGAGAAGTCAGTTGTAATTCTGATGGGTTTCCCTTTGTGTGTGACTTGTTTTTCTTTTGTAGCCTTCAGAATTTTGTCTTTGTTTTGTGTGTCTAACATTTTAATTATGATATGGCGTGGATAGTTTCTTTTATGATCTTGTCTATTTGCATTCCTATGTGCTTCTTGTATTTGTATTGGTTTGTCTTCTTTTAGTTTGGGGAAGTTTTCATCTATTATTCTGTTGAAGATCTAATCAATACTTTTCTCTTGAGATTCTTCTCCTTCCTCTATTCCTGATGTGGGAGTTTGTTCTTTTCATAGTGTCCCACAGTTCCTTGTTGTATCATTTCCATGTATTTTTTAATTTTTTTCATACTGTTTATTTGAGCTTTTTAGTTGCTCTGTGTTATCTTCCAGATCTGATATTCTTTGTTCTGATTCCTCCATTCTACTTCTGAGGCTTGTTCCTTTCCTTTCTTCTTGATTGGATGAGTGTTCTAATTCCTTTTTCATTTCATCCTTTATTGTCTTTAGTGTTTCCATTTCCTTTCTGAGTTTCTCAATCTCTTCTTGGTGCTCCTTACTTCGTTGGTTGGCTTCATTTTTCAGTGTTTCTACTTCCTTTCAGAGTTTGTTTTTTTCTCCCTCTAGTTCTTTCTGGAATTTGTAAATGTGTTCCTTTACTTCTTTCTGAAGTTTGTCATTGTATCCCTCTAGGTACTTCTTGAGTTTTTCATTCTCTCTCTTTATTTTTCTGAATTCTTCTTCATTTTCTTTAATTTCTCTGCAAAGGTCTGCAATTATTCCTCTAAGATCTGTTCCTTGGGTCACCTCCAGGAGGATCCCATTGTAGGTATCTCCTACAGGTTTGGTAGAGCCTGGTGCAGGATTATCCTGCATCTTTCCCATGTTGTCCCTTTGTTGTGTCCCTGGCATGTGGGTTTCTCTTTTGTGATTCAAATCACAAATGTCTTTTCACTATGTTAGCGGCTGGTTTTGCTTGCCTCCTTCCAATGCCTTTTTTTTCTCTCCTCCTCCTTGTTTATGGAGTATTGACTTGTCTAGGTTTCAGGTCTTCAATTTTGCTTATATATCAGATATTGGAACTTTAAGTCACTCTTCCTTTCCTGTTCTAAAGGTTCTCCAAAACTAATCCACTTCGATACTCTCTCACCAATTCCAGTTGCGGGGTGGGGGGGGAGTATGCCTGAATTAGCCCACTCCTCTGTACCTCCCTGGAGCGACTTTTGAGTTCTAGTGGCCCACCTGCACAAAGATTAGAGAGGCACAGGCTTCAGAGGCGAAGGGCGGCTCCACCCATACAGCCATCGCCCACAAGGGACCAGCACCCAGACCCCTTTCCAGCAAATCGGGAATCAATCCACCCTAAAATTTACCTGCCTGGAGTGACTTCCAGGCTCCTGGGGCCCACCCACACAAATACACAGAAGAAACAGGCTGCAGAGGTGAAGGGTGGCTCCACCTACGCAGCTACCCCCCACAAGTGTCCAGCACCCAGACCCCTTTCCAGCAAATCAGGAGTCAATCCACCCTAAAACCTACCTGCTTGGAGTGACTTCCGGGCTCCTGGGGCCTGCCCCCACAAAGACACAGAGGAACAGGCTGCAGATGTGAAGGGCATCTCCACCCAGATAGCAACCCCCCACAAGGGTCCAGTGCCCAGACCCCTTTCCACCAAATCAGGAGTCAATCCACCCTAAAATCTAGCTACCTGGATCAACTTCCGGGCTCCTGGGGCCCGCCCACACAAAGACACAGAGGCACAGGCTGCAGAGGCAAAGGGCAGCTCTGCCCAGACAGCCACCCCCCACAAGAGTCCAGCACCCAGACCACTTTGCAGCAAATCAGGAGTCAATTTACCTTAAAATCTACCTGCCTGGAGCAACTTCTGGGCTCCTGGGGCCCGCCTGCACAAAGACACAGAGGCACAGCCTGCAGACGTGATGTGTGGCTCTGCCCAGATCACCAAGCATGTATTCTTTCATCTTGTTTATGTCATGGAAGATTTTTCTCTTTCCTTCAACTAGAATTGATAGTTTTGCTGAGTATAGTAACCTGGGTTGGCATCGGTAGGCCTTTAGCACTAGGAATGCTTTGGTCTATTTTCTTCTTGCTTTCATGGTTTGTGCTGAAAAGTCAGCTTTGATTCTGATAGATTTTTCCTTGTATGTAACTTGTTGCTTTTCTCTTCTGGCTTTCAGAATTTTGTCTTTTTTGGGGGGGTATCTAGCATTTTAACTACAATATGGAAGGTGGAGTTTCTTTTCTGGTCTAGTCTATTTGGTTTTCTACTTGTTTCTTGTATTTGCATGTGTTTGTCTTTTTTTTAGTTTGGGGAAATTTTCCTCTATTATTTTGTTGACAATCTGGTCAATACTATTTTCTTGGGATTCTTCTCCTTCCTCTATCCCTACGATGCAGAGGTTTGATCTTTTCATAGTGTTCCACATTTCTTGGTTCCACTCTTGTGTATTTCTAAATTTTTCATAGTCTTTACTTGAGCTTTTTAGTTGTTCTGTGTTGTCTTCTAGGTCTGATATTCTTTTTTCTGCTTCCTCCATTCTGCTTCTGAGGCTTTTTCCCATTCTCTCCTCTTGATTGGATGACTGTTCAATTTTCTTTTTTGTTGTTCTTCCTGTGTTTTCCTTACAATTTCCATTTCCTTTTGGAGCTTCTCAAGCTTTTCTTGTAGCTCATTGGTTTCCTTTTTCATTTCAGTGTAGGATCTTTTCAGTGTTTCCACTTCCTTCCAGAGTTTGTCATTTTGTCCCTCTAGCTCTTTCTGGAGTCTGTCGTTTTCTACTTTTAGTTGTTTCCGAAGTTTGTCCTAGTCTTCCTCTAGGATCTTTATGAGTTTTTCATTCTCTTCCCTTAGTTTTATGATTTCTTTGAATATATTTGTAATTGTTATTTTGGGATGTGTGTCCTGGATTACCTCTACAGAGATCCTGTGGTAGGGGACCTCCACTGGCTCCATTAAGTTTGGTGTGAAGTTGTTCTGTGCTTTTCCCATATTGTTCTTTTGTTGTGCTCTCAGCATGCAGTTAGCTTTTTGCCTGTATTCTGATGCGAATTTTGAATGCTTTTTCCTTTGTTGAAGGATTGCTTTCCTTGATTCCTTCAGGTGTCTTTGTTATATTCTCCTTATGTATGGAGTGTTGACTTGTCCAGGTTTTAGGCTTTCAGTTTTGGTTATATATTGGAAGGTATAGTTCACTTTTCCCTTTCTGTTCTGCAGGAGCTGGGTGGGTAGCAACCCAGGTGACACCTTCTGAATACTGTATTCCATTTGCTGTCAGCCACTCTCTCCTGAGTTCCAGTTGGGGGTTCCAGTTGGCAGGGGGAAGGGTTTGGGTTGCTGGCTTGCACTGGCACCCTCTGTGTTTGAGCCTCAGCTCCTGGCTCCCAAGGCCTTCCGGGACACCTTTCCCAATTAGCTGGACCCACTGGTCCCCTCAGACTCCAATTTAGATTACTTTTGGCAACACGGCTGTTTTCCCATTTCTCATGACAGTCTATAAGAATGAGAGATCTCTAAATCATCCTCTTTCTTCAATTTTTCTCAGATATTTCTATTATAGAAATCCTTCATTCCTTGCATATGTTTACAACAACGTGTTCACTTTAGGCAATTTCCTCTTTGTTCAATGAATTTTTTGTCAATTTTCTATTTGGATCATATTTTGATCCCCACTCCTATATGCATCCCTTACACCCCACTCAGTTTTCTATGTTCTAATTACATACATAAAGACATAAATATTGAGGTTTATATTATCCTTCAGTGTGGGATGGTGTGGATGCATCCCCTGGAGCCTGGTCAAGCCTAAAATGAGTTTGACTCTCCCCCTCCCCAAACCCACAATTTGTCCATAGTGTTTCAGACAGGGCTGGGGTTTCTTACAAACTTCTCTATGATCTGTGCTGGGATGTTGCCTTGATGTGGATGTTTTGCATGCTGCTATGACGGTTGTGAGTTCATATGAGTAACTGACCAGCTGCTGTTACACTCTGTTTCTTTCTGGTCATCTAATATGTCTTGGTCTTACATTTTTCCCTAACTTCTTGTCCATTGATCCATGAATATTTGGGAGTTAGAAGTCTGATACAAATCCTATCCAAGGAATTGATTCTGCATCCAGGTGTGGTTCTCATTTTCATCGTTTTCTCTATAACTCTTTGGTGAGATTTGTGGAATGAGTTATTCTCTGGGTATATGGGGAATTCCTTAGAAATCAGTTTAATGTTGTATGTATTTATTAGAAATATAATATTTGGCTCTTTCCCATGACCTATGAACTATCTAACCACAGGTTCCTAGGCCTGATATCAGTGTCAGTTATGGGCTTCACCATATGAAACCATGGAGAAAAGGAAATAATAGAGGAGGAATGGTTAAATGTGGAGGGAAATGGTAGTATAGAGGACAGAGAATTGGAAGGAGTAACTAACACTTAAAACCTTTGGAAAAAATCTAAATGTAAACATACCATTATAGAAGCTTCTTAATATATATATATATATATATATATAATT
>VZQC01005679.1:956002-969091 GCA_009823505.1 Rhizomys pruinosus | reverse complement strand
TTGCATGCTGCTATGGTGGTTGTGAGTTCATATGAGTAACTGACCAGCTGCTGTTGAACTCTGTTTCTTTCTGGTCATCTAAAATGTCTGGGTCTTACATTTTTCCCTAACTTCTTGTCCAGTGATCCATGAATATTTGGGAGTGAGAAGGCTGATACAAATCCTATCCAAGGAGTTGATTCTGCATCCAGGTGTGGTTCTCATTTTCATCGTTTTCTCTATAACTCTTTGATGAGAGTTGTGGAATGAGTTATTGTCTGGGTATATGGCGAATTCCTTAGAAATCAGTTTAATGTTGTACCTATTTATTATAAATATAATATTTGGCTCTTTCCCATGACCTATGAACTATCTAACAACAGGTTCCTAGGCCTGATACCAGTGTCAGTTATGGGTTCCACCCTATGAAGCCATGGAGAAAAGGAAATGGCTACATGTGGAGGGAAATGGTTGTATAGAGGACAGAGAATTGGGAGGAGTAACTAACACTCAAGACCTTTGGAAAAAATCCAAATGTAAACATACCATTATAGAATCTTCTTAAAAAAATATATATATATATATGAAAAGCAGATTAAAAATAATTACTTCATAACAGGGGGTATTGCCTACACTAGACACAATAGGCTATATTAGGAAAAGCAGATTAAAAATAATTACTTCATAACAGGGGGTATTGCCTACACTAGACACAATAGGCTGACAAAGTAAAAGCCCAATGCCAAAATGGATCCCCTCATTTGTAGTTGCTGACAAGTGGATCCATGGACACTCAAACAATTCAGGACATTGGCTTTGCTCTTGGTTACCAAACAGAAGTTGACATTATGAACCTGTTGGTGAAGACAATGCAAACATGAAATGCAAAACAAACAAGGAGCAATCAAGTTGCAGCTGACTTCAAGATACATGTCTACTGAATAGCTTTCATAGTGATGTGCTGCAATATTCTGTAGAAGCTACCTGAAGAGAAAATTCAGGCAATTTTGAATGAGATTATTTCTCCAATTCCTTTCTCAGTATTTTTTGTATATGTTTTTTAATACCTTTAATATGTTGAGATTTTTGCATCTCATAATAGAACTCTTAATCAAACTTAGATCCCAACTCTCTTCCATATACACCCACCGCAACTGTCGAAGTTCTCAACTTCATGCATTCTGTGCAATCTTTTAAGTCCTATCCTCTCAACATTTTATTCAGATGATGGTAAATCCTCTTTAAGTTGCTTTGGCCTGTGAATCATTCTCTGCCACAAAATACATCATTCATATAAAGACATACAGTTAAATTTCTAAATTCTGTCTATAATAAAACTAAGGATTTTCATGTTATCCGTGGAAAGTTCTCAAATTAGAATTCATTTTATACACTTAATAAGTTAGGCATGATTAAAATATTTTGTAACCTATGTAAACTTCACGAAATAATGACTAGCCTTAAATATTTTCTGTCATGTTTAGATATTGATAAGAACTTAGTGTTGTGTAAAGAATGGACATATTCATAAATTCATGAGGATCACTAGTATTTGTATATTTTTGTCCATTTCATTTTTAATTTATCACTCATGATTCAGATCTTCCTAGAATCAGAGAACCTAGTGCACAAGGAAAAATAAGACTAAAGATTCCATAAGTGGCTGATGTTGGTTTGCCCTTGTGTTTCATGACACTTTGTGGTTGGACACACTGTAAACTTTTTTTTTCAAAATCTGTTATAGGTCATGGGGGTTTCAAATAGGGAAGATGGTCTAAATGTGATTAAGATGTATAGTATGAACTGCAGAATAAATTATATAAATACAGTAAAAGGTATTGAAGTGTTGCTGCTTGCATCTTGTCCACATTATGTTCATCAAGGCATTTTACTGTGAACTCAAATTTAAGAACAGCCAGAACCCAGGGGTGTGCAGACAAGTGCCTGAGTAAGGTTGAATGGATCTCACCATGTGGTGAAGAAATGGAGGATTTGTCTTCTTTTTGCAGCACTGAAACTTGTTCTACTAATCATTTCTCCAAGGTTTGTTTCCAGGTGTTCATGATGCTGATGATGACACGGCACTGCACATAAGTCTATGTGATTCCAAAGTCCAGCTAAGAAAGAAGTTACTGTTTCAGGGGATTCCCAGAAAGGCCATAATGAAAAGGAAATCTGCATCTATTATGAGATATATTTCCATTGATTCTCATCTTGTACAAATCACTAATAAAAACACTCAAATCTTTACAATCACTAATAGTCTCCTGAACAGAGCATCCTGCTTGCCTCAGCGAGCATGTTCTTCTCTCTCCAATGTGACTAATGGGAGCCAAGGGTTTCTTTAGTTAGAAGCACAATTCCTCACACTGGTCTAAGTCTAAGAGGAGAAACATTGAGTGAGTTGTATAATTCATCTCTATGTCTGTGGTACTTCTGTATCTGTAAATCTTTATTTCCACTAAACTAATCTAGAACATGTGACATGGTCTAGAACTGACGTCTCCAGATATTAACCCCACACCTTGTTATATAGGAACACAACATGCAAATAACCCCTCTCTCTGCTCATGAAAACCACTCAAGACCTGACCAGCCCTGAATTCATGCATGTGCCTCTTCAGTAATCAGCACTGAAAACAGCCTTACCATGGAGTTGTGGCTCAGCTGGGTTTTTTACTGGCTGTTTTTAAAGGAAATTAATGAAGGAGAGATGCTACATGGGTGAGTGGACATGACAGGGGCATTAGGCATATGTGACCAATTCCTAAATATGATTCTTGTATTTGCAGGTGTACTCTGTGAGGTGCTGCTGGTGGAGTCTGGCGGAGGTTTGGTGAAACCTGGGGGATCCTTGAAACTCCTGTGCAGTCTCTGGATTCACATTCGTTGACTATGGCATGGGCTGGATCTGCCAGACTCCAGAGAAGAAGCTACAGTGGCTCTCAATCATCAATAGTGATAGTAGTTACACAGCATATGCAGAATCTGTGAAAGTCCAATTCACCATCTCCAGAGATAATTCCAAAAACACCCTGCATCTGCAAATGAACAGTCTGAGATCCGAGGACACAGCCACTTAATATTGTGTAGACACAGTGAGAGAAATTAATTCTTACCTCAGACAGAAACCTCCCTGTGGGATGCTAATGACCAGCAGGGGGCGCAGATGATACACCGAACTCAGCTTCACCCAGCAGCAGGACTAGAGGGTATGTAATGCTGAACTTGAACTCTAATTCTAGGCTGATTGTCTATGTCTGAAAATAGTTTTCCCAGGACATTAATCTTTGATGCTAGTCTAAATATTCCTTAAAACTTATCTTTTTAGTTTAATAGATACCAGGGAATAGTGGATGTAGTTTAATGTACACAAGATGCAGAGCACAGGCCACATATGACACCCTTAATGTGGTCTCTGAACCATCAATAATGACAATCTCACACTCGTCATCTTTTCCACACAAAGACTGAACATCAGTCACAGCACTGACCCCGCTGACCTGCTGATTAAAAATAAAATGTCTTGGGGCTGGAGAGATAGCCTAGCGGTTAAGAGCGCCGACCGCTCTTACAGAGGACCCGGGTTCGATCCCCAGCACCGACATGGTGGCTGAGAACCACCTGAAACTCCAATTCCAGGAGAACTCCAGTTCCAGGGGAATCCGAGACCCTCTTCTGAACTCCGCGGCGTTGCACGACACGGGTGCACAGACTTGCATGCAGACAGTACATTCATACACATACAGAAATAAAAAAAAAATTAATAAAAAAAAATAAAAAAAAATAAAATGTCTTGGAGGGCACTTATCTGGCACCACAGCATCTGAGCCTGGTTTCCAAAGGCAGCTCCTGCCAAACACACTCATCACCTTATCCCAGGGACCCACTTCTGTTTCTCAGAATGATGTGGAATCAAGATGTTGGCTGCAGGTCACAGGGTCTGCCTTGGTCCTGCCAGATCACTGTTGTAAATCTTGTTATCTCTCTGCTCTTAGTGTTTTGATAAAATAAAGTATACTGCATTGATCAGCCTAAGGGATTTCTTACACCCAGGATTCCTCCACAGATTTTCTATTTACAATGGTTTACCATCATTGATACATTGTCTCTGAGTCTGGGAACCTACCTAGATGTGACACTCTAGTTTGTTCAGGCTTTGTCTTTCCATAAGACAGGGAATGGACATTGAGCCAATTTCAACCACAGTGATGGAAGCCTCTGTGTGGACTCACTGGGAAGAGAAATTGTATCTTCAAGGAAAACAGATACAGCATTCTTTTTTTATAATGCTTTTATTGATGTTTTGCATATTTCAGACATCATTTCTCAGTTCAATTTAGACATATTCCCCTTTCCCTTCCCCCTCCTCACCCCAGATCATGCATTGTGCCATAACTGTCCTGCATCTTTCTCTCAGTCTTTTTCATGTTTAGGAATTCACATTTTCCCCCTTTAATTTTATAATACTCTAAATTATGAATACTTACTTTCCACTCCATTCACCGCTTGTTTTTCTGGAACTGTGTTATTTCACTTAGCATAATGGCTTCAAGTTCCATCCATTTACCTGCAATGTTCGTGATGCCATCTTTCTTTACCTTTGAGTAGTAATCATTTGTGTAGATGTACCACATTTGTCATCCATTCATTAGTTGAGGGACATTAGGTTTGGTTCCAGCTCTTTGCTTTTGTGAAGAGAACTGCAATAAAAATGGACGTGCATTTATCTTTGTGGTAGGAGGAGTCTTGTGGGTATATACCCAGGAGTGGTATAACTGTGTCAGGTGGTAGGCTCATTTTGAGTCTTTTAAGGGTTCTCCACACTGCTTTCCATAATGGTTGTACAAGTTTACATTCCCACCAGCAGTGGATGAGCATTCCCCTTTCCCCACAACCTCTCCAGCATTTGGTGTCTTTTGTTTTCTTGACCTTATCCAGTCGTATTGTAGTGAGATGATAACTGAGAGTAGTTTTAATTTGCATTTCCTTAATTATTAATGATGTTGAACACTTTTTAAGATGTTTCTCAGCCATCTTTACTTCCTCACTGGTGAATTCTCTGTTCAGATCTTTACTCCATCTTTTGAGTATATCATTTGTTTTCTTACTTCTTTGTTTTTTGGTAGTCTATATATTCTTGATGTTAATGCTCTGTCACATGAATCACTGGTGAAGAGTTCCTCCCACTCTGTGGGTTTTCTATTCACTTAACTTGATTGTTTCTTTCACTGTACAGAAGCTTTTGAGTTTGTTGATGTCCCATTTGTTGGCAGTTGACCTTATTTCCTGTGCAGGTGCTGTCTGATTTAGAAAGTCTTTTGCTATGTCTACGTCTTCTAGGTTGTTGGCAACTTTTTCATCTATCACCTTCAGGGCTTTGGGCTTCACATTGAGATCTTTGATCCACTTGGAGTTCGTTTTTGTACAGGGTAAGAGGTAGGGATTTAATTTTGTTCTTTGACAAATGGTGGTCCAGTTTTGTCAGCACCATTTGCTGAAGATGGTATCCTTCCTCTATTGAGTTTTTTTGCCCTTTTTCAAATATGAGATGGCTGAAATTGTATGAGCTCAAGTTTGGACCTTCAATTTTTTTCCATTGGTCAACCAGTCTGTTCATGTGCTAGTACCAGGCTGCCTTTTTTTACTATAGCCCAGTAATATAGTTTGAAGTCTGGTGGAGCAATCCCCCCTGTATTGCATTTTTCATTCAGGGTTGCTTTAGCTATTTGGAGTCTTTTTTTTTCACATGAATTTAAGGATTTGTTTTTCCCAAGTGTTTGAAGAAGCTCATGGGGATTTTGATTGGGATTGCATTGAATCTGTATATCAATTTGGGTAAAATGAATATTTTTTTACTATATTAATTTTTTCCAATCCATGAGCTTGGGAGCTCTTTCCATCTTTTGAAGTCAGTTTCAAACTCCTTCTTCAGGGGTTTAAAATAAGAAGACATTCCTACTCATGATAGCCTCAAAAATAATAAAATACCTGGGAACAAATCTAAAGAAAGATAACAAAGATCTCTACATCAGATACATCATTCTTTTTTTTAATTAGTTTTTATTGATGCTTTGTGCATTTCATACATTTTTCCAATTCAGTTCAGGCTTATTTCCCTTTCCCTCCCCCCCCACCCCCCCCCCATCCCAGATCATGCATTCTGCCATAACTGTCCTGCATCTTTCTCTCAGTTTTTTTTTTTTTCATTTTTAGCTATAAGTGATAATCCATGAGTACAAGCATCCTTCATGCAAAACATCATTCTTAAGAGTACTTGTTGTTTGGTTTCCCCTGAGAGGCAAACTCCAAAGCTTTATTAATTCTGTCAGTTTATAAAGAAAGCATGCACCTTTCAAGACCAATGTAGTTGGAGGAAGATGTTGAGGAATTTGTTATCAGAGAATGGATTTCTGAATGACTAAACTTGAGGAAGAGAAGAGAGTGAAATATTAAAAAATGTGTTTGCAAAGGAGGAGCAACCAAGTGACTGACTTAGTTGTCCTGGATGAACAGTGGACTATTAGAACCATTCTTCCAAACCATAGCTCTGTCACTGCTAGATGCATATCTGGACCAAGGAATCATCATTACATGTATCAAGTACCATAGTTACCACATCACTATTTCTCAGCACTGTTTTTCTCCAGCTTTTCAGGCTCACATTTGCCGATACCATATTCATGACAGAGAATCATCAATATGCAGTGATGTCAGTAATTTCTGTGATAAACACATATTGACAGAAGAGTTGTGCCTAGGACTGTGTGATCCCTCCACCAAAGCTTGGATCTCTGGAGTATATTGAGTT
The DNA here is from genome assembly GCA_009823505.1 of Rhizomys pruinosus. Lineage (NCBI taxonomy): Eukaryota > Metazoa > Chordata > Mammalia > Rodentia > Spalacidae > Rhizomys > Rhizomys pruinosus. The sequence goes on along the minus strand of VZQC01005679.1, from coordinate 962,301 downwards.
GGTAATTTTCTTCTTTTTCTTTGACTCTTGTGAACTCACAGAGATGTCCAATGCAGAAGAGAATCATTGGGATCATAGGAAGGGAGTGCCAACTGTGACTGCTCCATGAACTCACCTGCTCTCCAAGCTACCCTACATGACTCTCTGATCTGAGAAGCATTGGCTCAGTATAGATACACACATCACCTATGAGGACAGCAAGCAGAGAAATGGGGGCAATGTCACTGGGTTGTAGTTTGGTGGTTTCAGTCACATCCTTTTATTTTCAATAGTTTACTAAAACTTACAAAAATTACTCTACATGGAAAGTGGAAATCAACATTAAAATCAGAATTCTCTTGCTCTCGTGGAATCAAACAATAGGATTGCTCATATAGGGATATTTTTTGCATTGACAATGATACAGAGCTTCAAAATTCAATGAACTTCCATTTAATATACTACGTATTACTCAATAATCAAGAAACTATTCCACAGTCGTGAGTGCAGCCAGTCCAATGGAGGCACTTTATCAATTGAAGTTTCCTCCAACCAGGTATTTCAAGTTGACACTAAAGCTATCCACCACAGTATAAACTTTGTTCTTCAGGGGTTAGATCTATAAAGGGCTAGTTATTCACTATAGATAAAGTGTATCTAAGTCACAAAAAGAGAAATTTAACATTTTTACGTTAAGTAGATATAGCCTAGCCAAATATTTTTTACTCTTACTACTATTTGCAAACTATTTTCTATATCCCAAGTGTACTTGCAAATTTTCTTTCACTAAGCTATAAATGTCCACAGCTCAAGGTCCAAGTTATTATTTCTCAGCTCCCCACACTGCCAAATAGAGTGCTTTAGGAATATCCAGTGCAAAATAAATGCTGGCAGAATAAGCATTATATATATATATATATTCTCAGTGGTAAGCCTTTTAAAAATACAGTTATATTAGTGAAGAAATTGAAATAAGAGTGTAAGAATGGTAAAGTATGGAATAATTAGAAATTAAGTAGAGAAGAAGAATAGATAGGAGTAACTATCAATAAAGATTTTTAGAAAAAGCCATATGTAAATCCACCAATATGTACATTATAAAAATAAATTAAAAATTTCTACCTAATAACAGGAGGGCTTTGCTCCTTCTAGACACCATAGCTAATCTATTAAAAGCCCAATTGAATAAATGGACTCCCCATTGAGGCTGTGGCACAGACTTCCCATTCAGCCTTAAACAATCCTGGCCATTGCCATGCTTTTGACATTATGAAACTATGGCTGAAGAAACTACATACATGAACTGGAGAAAAATCATGGACAAATAAAGATGTTGCTGGCAACAAAGGCTTATGTCTACTAGCTAGCTTTCATAGTGCTGGAAGATGCTATGGAAGCTATCTAAAGAGAAAATCCATTTTAGACAGTTTTGAATGGAGTTATTTCTCTGATTACTTTCTCTGTTTGAATTTATTGTATACAAAGGACACTTATGTTTGTCATGTGACCTGACACTTATCTGACAGTGTTTATCAGCTCCAGGAGTTTGCCTGTGGGCATAAAGTGTCTCTAATGTGTAAAATCAAGTCATCTGCAAACAGAAAATTTTCCCTTCTTACATTACCCACTTTATTTCCTTCTCTAGTTTTCTTTCTCTAAGTCAGATACAACATTATGTAGACTAGGAGTGGGAAATCTGGACGGCCTTGTCTTGTCCCTTATCCAGTAGGAATGTTCTGAATTTTTGAGATTTAACATGACAGTGGCTGTAGATTTGTAACTCACTCTTATGTTTTGTTATGTCCTCTGTATCCCTAGATTCTCCATGGTAATCCCTAGATTACCATGAAGGGATAATTGATTTGGTCAATACCATTTGCTGTGACTATTGTTATGGCCATGTAATTTGTCTGCTTGAGTAAACTTATGCAACAAAGTATGGTTATCTATTTTATATACTGAGAACTCCCTGCATTACTAGAGCGAATCAACCATGAACAAGGCGAATCATTTTGGGATACGTTCTTTAATTCTGTTTGCAAGTAATTGCAAATGTTGTGACTCTGTTTATCAAGGAAATGGCTCTATATTTTTATTTTTCATTTGTTCTTGATCTGTTGGGAAACCAATACCAACTTTGTTAAAAGATTCTAATGGTGTTCATTTTTCACTTTTACATAATAATTTGATTATGTCATTTTTCAATGCTAATCAGAGAGAAATCCTCTCTAAGAAGAGATTCTTTCTGCAGTACATGGAAAGTACCATAAGGATTAACAGCTGCTCAGTTTGTAGCCCATAATAGCAATGCTCATGTGTCATTTAAGAAGAGGGTACACTGTGTAAGTTCCAGAGTGAATAGATATCTGCAGTGAACATTCACTTTCCAGACATAACAGTTGTTGAGGGTCCCTTCTTTTTAAGATTTTTTAATTATTTATTTATTTATTTTCATATGTGTATGAATGTACTGCCTGCATGCAGGTGTGTACACTCATGTCCTGCAATGCTGCGGAGGTCAGAAGAGGGTGTTGGATTCCCCTGACTGGAGTTACAGATGGTTCTCAGCCGCCATGTGAATGCTGGGGATCGAACCCAGGTCCTCTGCAAGAGCAGTCGGCGCTCTTAACCACTAGGCCATCTCTCCAGTCCTGAGCATCCCTTCTCTTCACAAGTAGTCTCCTCATCCCTTGAGAGCCAAAATTGGAGAGGTGACAAGCTGATAAAGAGTCACTCCTGGGATGACTAATTCATGTAGAATACCAGTTTATTTTCCCCAAGCATATGGGATTATATAGGAACAAAGTTGGCAGCCTTTGAAAGCACATGAATGAAGCAAGGATTCAAGTAAAAATGAAAAAGTGAAACAGGTGTTCTTATTACAGAGATGTCAGGGGAGGCTTTTCACAAAGATCCTGGGTAAAGCAGATAAAATTGAAGGTCTCTGATCAAGATGTTTCTTCTTAGATCAAGGGACCCAGGATTCACGTGGCCAGCTGTGTCCCTTACCATTTGCTGTTCCGCCAGCCAGGGTCTCTGTGACACTGTGTGTTCAGCTGCTACCCCTATCTTGGTCACAAGCTGCCTCCCAAGCCAATACATCATAATCACCAACAGACAGTGTCATTTCACACATGGACACACAATGTCTTAGCCTCCATGTAAAATATCCGCACAAGATCAAATCAACCAAAATCCAGCAGGAGAAGGTCTCATGAATTCCTACTCATGTAGGTGAAGAATTGTAGAGGAGGGTTTTGGGGGTCAACATAATAATACAAATTCATTGTATGATAGAAATTCCCCCAAAATGAAAGAGTTGATAAAAATATGTGAAGTATAGAAATTAGTAATTTTAAGATATTCTAGAATATTCAATTAAAACAATTAGAAACTTAATTACTGATTCCATCTCATTGCTCATTATGAATCTACAATTCTTTGCTTCATCTGGGTTTAAGTTCTCTAGTTAATATGCACATCAAAGTTCTTCCATGTGTCTTAGTTTTTGCAGCTCAGTAGAATATAGATTTAAAAACCATTTTGTTTGACTTGTCATGAGTTTGATACAATGTAATTTGGTCCCCTTTACATCCCATTCCCTATCTCATGCTACCTAGACTGAAGTCCTGTTCTCTCTTACAATTTTCTCTTAAAAAGTTTTTTCATATTAAGTCTAAAAGGGTTTTTTTGCCTAATATTCTTGAGTGTGGATCTATCCTTTGGTGTCCAATCAAGTAATGAAGTCATAACATTCTGAAAAAAATTTGAGTTAACTTCTCCACAAAGGTATCAGTGGCCCATAAAGCCTCATCTAAGGCTTGGGACTTTTGCCCAACTCCCTCCACATTCTGAGTGTCCTGTACAACCTGCCACAATGACTTCAGTCTTGGGAGCACTTAATTTGATATAAGTGACCCATTTAGGTTTGAGCTTGCATGGGTTTGGAGCATGCTGTCATCATTGCTGTAAGGTTGCATAATCAAGTTCCCAGGTGCCTGGGAGATTCTGTATCCTTTTTTTAAATTTTTTTTAGTTTATTTTTAATTTATTCCTGTATGTGTATGTATGTACTGTCTGTATGCAAGTTTGTGCACCTGTGTCGTGCAATGCTGCGGAGGTCAGAAGAGGGTGTCAGATTCCCCTGGAACTGGAATTCTCCTGGAATTGGAGTTTCAGACGGTTCTTGGCTGCCATGTGGTCGCTGGGGATCGAACCCGGGTCCTCTGTAAGAGCAGTCGGCGCTCCTAACCGCTAGGCCATCTCTCCAGCCCCGAGACTCTGTAGCCTTATGGCAATGCACCTCTTCCCCTTCTTTCAGTCTTTTTGCCCAGAGTTCCTCCATGGTTCCCAAGCCATGATGAGTGTTTTGATATTAGGGTCCTATCCAGAGACACACAATCCACAGTCTCTCTACACTTTGGATAATCATGGCCTTCAGTGTGTACAGCATTCAGTTTCATAAGTAAGGGTCACTGGTGAGAGTGGAGAGATTCATTAGTATTTGATCAACCCCTGTTACACTAGGTTCTGTGAACTTAGGTGTAAAGGTAACATTGTAGATATTTAACATGGTGGTGGGCATCCCACAGGCACTGTAATCTGGGTAGTTCACAGCTATTTAATTGAACCTACTGATGTTTGGCACTATAAAGAGGCAGATACACATGGCTGGAGAGGTCATAGAATGTAGAGAAAATCCAAAGGCACTCATATCAGCAGACAAATGTAATTTCTTAATGTGGATCATTACATTTGCTAATCTGTACACTAGTCACCACTTATCAAAGAAGCTCATTTTTCAATAGATGGAATTTTACAGAGTTTCACAACTCACACAGTTTTCTGTTCTTTGTTCTTGATTGCAAAGAATGTCCCCATAAAATTCTCTGTTTCTGCACATGGGACTAACCAGCTCTCCTCAGATTTCTGCAAAAATTCTCTAACAAAGGATCCAGTCAACTTGCTAGGAGTATGATCAGAGGTGAACAAGCATGAAATTTTCACATTCACTGGGAACAATGCTTTAGTATTAGAAAATTCACTGTTGAAGTATTCTGTACTATATAAAGTGCACATCTAAGGATAAACACTACTGGTATTAGAGTTGCTCAAGGACAGATTATTGTTTTCCATTTTCTCTTATTTTATCAGGAACTTACTAACTTAGCATTCCCTCTCATTATTACCTTTCCTTATCTTGCTACAGGGGAGTCTATGGTTTTCTATGGACATTTCCTTCATGCTATGCATGCAAGCAAGTTCTTAATAATGAAATACTGGTGCAAAAGAGACACAGCCTGGACTTCAGCCCTTTCCTCTCTGCTCTCATCCTGGCTTCGCTCATCCTGGATAGATTCAGCCTGGCTCAGCCTCAGCTACAAATTTCATGCTGAATATGCTACCAGGATTCTCACTCTGGACTCGAAATTTCCCCAGCACTTTGTTTCCAGGCAGAGGTAACACTGAAGGAGCAATGAACATATTCCCAACCACTTCTGCCCCATTCATGAGCTAAGTTAAATGTAGGAGTCCAAATCAGATGGTGGCGGCAATGTGCCTCCTCCTATGTGTGTTATGGTGGGGTAAGTTGTAGAGACAAATCCACAAGAGGATGATGAAAATGAGTCATTCATGCATAATCAAACCACATTGTTCTTCTGACGGTACAACAGTATCCTCACGTCTTCACAGGAAGCAGTGTTGAAATGAATCCTGGTCTGATATGACACATAAGAACTCTAGCACTGAGCTGCTTCCCTGAGCTAAGAACAATGTTAACCTATACTCCCATATTTTATACATTAATGCTCATATTAGACAAGACTTTAAATCGCCTGAGTCTATCAGTAGTTGAATGGATGAGTATGGAATTGTGCAACAGATACTCAGTGGAATACAATGCTGGCAAGTAAAGAAAGAGAGATTCGATTTGTTAGAATTGAGTGAGCCTGGATGGCAGATTGCTAAGTGAAATCCATTCATCTTTTGTATAAGCCATTATAATTTTTGCTGAGGAAACATCAACAGTGTACAAAACTCCAGAATTTGATGACTTGCACACATTTTTTTGACATTTATAACTTTTGTCCATTGCATATTTTCTTATAAATTTCTCAAAGCCACTGACTGTGCATTTATGTACTTGATCTTAATCAATGTATTTTTTAGTCTATCAGTCAAATCATCCCAATACCACTAATGTTTTTCTTTCTACAATCTGGAGCATAACTTAAAGCACAATAATATAATGTCTATTGATTTTCTCTTTTAATAGATGACCTTTGCTATTCAGTGTATATATTTCTAAAAAAAAAAAA
>VZQC01005679.1:933350-953551 GCA_009823505.1 Rhizomys pruinosus | reverse complement strand
ACCAAAAAAAAAAAAAATTCCTTGCAATATATTAAATTACAGTGCTTAAAATCTCAAAATAACATTAATGCTTTCTTTATATATAAGTCCTTGGTCACTGGCAAATACAAACAGGAATATCTTTTTTTCAGAAATTAGCTAAGATAGATTAAAATATCAAATGAAAACAATATATTTAAATAGCTATGTTTGTGATTTAGCAAACAAAAATATCAGAAATACTCATACCACATTACCACTAATTGCTGAATAGAGTTTTGCTAGAATAATATGATCTATGTACCAGAAAATCCTAGTCACCTTTCTGAGGATAAAAAGTAGAGGGCTAATTCAATGAGGTATGTTAAAAAAAGGGGCCCTTTATTTTTCAAAGTATGAAATTTGTAATGCAATTAGTATCAAAAAAGCCTCCATTAACAAACATTATTATGTAATGTGTTAGGTAATGTAATCTATCTTAACAATTTTCCACGTTGTATAGAGATCAAGACCAAATTTTCTTTGTCATCTTTTTGAACAAGTATTTTCAGCTTTCTTTTCACTCAGACCTAGGATTTTGCTCCTATCTTTACCTTGCTAAGATTAATTTTTTTATTGATGCTTTGTGTACTTCATACATCATTTTCCAATTCAGTTCAGGCATATATCCCCTTCCCTTCCCCCCACACCATCCCTACCCATCCCAGATCATGCATTCTGCCGTAACTTTTCTGCATCTTTCTCTGTTTTTTTGTTTTGTTTTGTTTTCATTTTTTAACAATAAGTGATAATTTGTGAGTACAAGCATCCTTCATGTAAAACCAATTTGCGAGCAGTATACAAGAGACTTTCTTAACTCACCCCCATAGAATAAGGAGAAATATGATGATGATGAGGTCGTTCTCCAGCTGTAGATTGGAGCCAGCTGTTTTAGAGGTATTCTCTTGTAAAATCGGTAAAACTGCCTTCTTTAATTGACTAATGGACATAGAAACTGTGAAAAGGATTATTCTCTATTCAGAACCAAATATAATGCTAAAGTCTCTTTAAGCTATGCACTTAAGCAAAATATATTAATACAGGAGCTCTGGCATCAACAATGGATTATTCTACCAAGGAGATGTTAGCCAGGGTATCCAAGCCCCCACAAACGGTAAAGGCTCCTTGCCTCCAAACTGGGATATCTGCAGGAAGAGAGGCGATAAGGCCCTGCTGTTGAAGACCTGATATAAACATGGGAAAGATGTATGGAGACCACACTTGCAAGTATACAGATGGCCTCTGGAATGCCAGAAAGTGTTTCCAAAGGCCACTAAACCAATAAAGCAAATATAGGTCTCCTTGAGTCAAGCAAGACTCCTCCGTATGTTTTCATTTTCTAATTGTCAGTCATGATTCAGACATTCTTGAAACAGAAAATGCAATTCACAAGGGAAGGGATGACTGAAGATTCCCCAAATGGGTCATGTGGGTTTAGCCCTTGTGTTTCTGGACACTTTTGGTAGGACATAGTGTAAACCTCTTATTCAAAATGTGTTACAAGTCAGAATATAGTAAAAGCCATTATAGTGTTGCTGCTTGCTTGGATCTTGTCCACATTATGTCCCTTAGGACATTTTCCCATGAGCTCCCATTAAATAACAACTAGAACACAGGGATCCACTTCTGGGGAATTTGAAGATTTTCTGTCTGACTGCATTGCTCCTGGTTGATTGCTGAGGAATCTCTCCTTGTAATTATTTCTACAAGACGTTTTTCATGATCTTCAATATGGTGATGATTATAAAGGGCTTCACATCATTTGATGTACTTCTAAGTTCCTGATAAGAAAACACTATTTCAAGTGATTGCCAGGAAGTTCCTGTCAAATTCACAAACACACAAATGGTTTTCAGAAAGACACAAAGAGAGAAATGATCAAAAAGCAATCTGCATTTCTAAGTAGCTGTATTTTCATTAATATGTGGTGTTGTATAAACCATTTATATAAATATTCAAATCTAGGAAATCACTAATGGTCACTTGATGAGAGAATCCTGCTTATTCAGACCGTGTTTATCTCTGTGCAATAGTATCCCACTCTCCACAAATGCACCTTCAGTTGTTTAAATGCACAATCACTTACCCTGGACTAAATACAAGAGGAGAAACATTCAATGTGTTTTATGATCTGTGGTTCTAACTCATTTGTATAATTTTATTTCCAGAAACATAATCTAGGATATTTGGCCTGCACTGCAGTTACTAGACATCAAACCTCAGACCTTGCTATATAGGAGTAGAGTATGCAAATAAGGCCTGCCTCTGCTCATGAAAACCAGCCCTGCCCTGACCCTGTAGCTCTGGCAGAGGAGCCCAGCTCTACATTCCCAGTTGTGATCAGCACTGAACACAGTCTCACCATGGAGTGGGGACTCACATGGCTTTTCCTTATTGGTCTCCTAAAAGGTAATTCATGGAGGAGAGATGCTAAGTCTGTGAGTGGGCAAGAATAATAGGGACAGTGGGCATGCATGAACAGACCTAGTCATAATTGTTTGTATTTGCAGGTGTCCAGTGTGAGGTGCAGCTGGTAGAGTCTGGAGGAGGGTTGGTGCAGCCTGGGGGATCCTTGAAACTCTCCTGTGCAGCCTCTGGATTCACCTTCAGTAATTACTACATGGACTGGATCTGCCAGACTCCAAAGAAGAAGCTAGAGTGACTCTCATACATCAGTTATGATAGTAGTAGCATACAATATCTAGAATCTGTGAGAGGCCGATTCACCATCTCCAGAGATAATTCCAAGAACGCCCTGTATCTGCAAATGAACAATCTGAGATCTGAGGACACAGCCACTTATTACTGTGCAACAGACACAGTGAGTGAAAGTAATTGATAGCCCAGGCAGAAATTCCTCAGAGGAAATTCAAGACCAGCAGAGGGCGAAGATGATACACTGAAGTCAGCTTCACCCCAGAGCAGGGGCAGAGGAATATGAAGGACTGACTTTCTCCATGTCTAGGCTGCTTTCCTGTGTCAGAGAACAGTTTTCACATTATACCCCTCTAGTGGAATACTCTGTAGTAATATTTTATTCTAATTTAAATATGTCTGAACATTTTGTTTGTCACTGTGATGCATTCATCTACATAGAACATGTGCTTTGACCTCAACAAGATCTAGAGCATCACGCAGGCCATAAGTGGCACAGCCAAGGTCATCTGTGAACTATGAACACTGATCATCCTCACTATCACCATCCTTTTCACACATAGAGTGAATATTCAATCTAACATAGAAACAGCTGGCATGCTGGGAAAAGAAAATCATGTGTGGGAGGCCATTAATCTGGCCCTGATGGCTGCTGAGCCTCAGTGTCCTTCATTCAGCTCATGACCATCACACTCTCCACCTTAACCCTGTGCTTCACTTCCCTTCCTCAGAATCATGTCCAGTCAAGCTGCTGGTTGCAGTTCCCAGGTTTTGCTGGGTGCTGCAGGTGGCTGTGTGTCAGACTTGTTATCTGCCCTGTTTTTAATGTTGTGGTCAAGTAAAACAGACTGCATTTTGAAGCCTAAGGTATTTATTTCCCCCATGCTTCCTTCACAGAGTTTCTATTTAAAATGTTTCACCATCACTTGGTAAGTTGTCTCTGAGTCTTGGGACCTAGATTTGAAGTTCTTATTCCTCAGGCTGTGTTTAATGAAGAAACAGGGAAAGGACTATCAGTGCACTTCAACTAAATTGATGGGACCCTCTGTATGGACCGACTGGGAAGAGAAATTTTATATGAAAAGCAAGGAGATTTGTCAACTTTGAGTTCAGATATGGCCTTGCTTCCTCTGCTCAGACTGTCATGCATTTGCTTACATCTATGGAAGAGTTAATGCTGGGACACTCTGGTGTTCTTCAGCTCTGGGACAAGGCATCAGTGGACTGGATGTCCCTAGACTGGAATCCCCCCTGTTCTTGAGGACTGTGTGGCCAGACAAGTGTTCTGTGTCAAGCATCAGCCTGGTCAGGTGTCAAGCTGACACTAAAGCTATCCACTACAGCACATAATTCATTCTTTAGGGGTTTGGTTTATGAAGGGCTATTTATGTAATCTAGGTAGAGTGGATCTAAGACACAGAATAAGAATTTTAGCAGTTTTAGGTTAAGTATATATAGCCAGCCTAATACTTTCTACACATATTAATATTTGCAAAACATTTTCTCTGTTCCTAGTGTATTTGCAGGTTTTCTTTTACTAAGCTATAAACTTTCACAATTCAAGGTCCAAGTCATTATTTCTTGGATCCCTACACTGCTAATTAGAGTGCTTTATAAATATCCAGTGCAATATAAATGCTCAGAGAACAAGTGTGTTAATAGAATAATGACTGAGTTAATACATATAATGTATATTATATATGTATGGCATTATTGTCAACTTGACACACCTGGGTTGAGGAAACCTCAATTGAAAATATGCTTCAATTGGACTGTCCTGCAGCTATGTCTTGCTTGATTGTTCAGTAGTACATAGTGTATTTAATGCAACTACGTTGAATCCTTAAGCTCTATCCCATGTTCAATGCAAAAAATATCCTTATGTGATGAATGTTGTCATTCGATACCTTGAGGCAAAGAGAATTCTGATTTTAATGTTGGTTTTCACTGTCTTTGTGTTGTAGTATGTATATTAACTGCAGAGTATGCCTATTTAAAATTTGCCCTTTCTTATTCTGTTTTCTTAAAATTATAGAATACATTCTATAGGTTTTGTAATTTTAATCATTTAGAGGTTCATTAAATGTTTATAGCTATATACATGCATATGAGTATGTATTTGTATGTATGTATATGTATACATGTGTCTATCTAGCTATCATCTATCTATCTATATATCTAGAGAAAAAGAGAGAGAGAGAGAGAGAGAGAGAGAGAGAGAGAGAAAGAGAAACATATTATTGTTCCCAAGTGACCCTATATTCTTAGGTTCTTACTCATATGTTCAGTGTAACTAAGAGTTTCAGACTCTGTAATTACTGTATATGAGTGGAAATATGTATGCATATTTTAGAGCAATATAAAATTAAAGGAGGAAAATGTGAATTCCTAAACATAAACAAAGACTGAAAGATGCAGGATAGTTATGGCAGAGTGTATGATCTGGGGTGGAGTAGGGGGAAGGGAAAGGGGAATATGTCTAGACTGAACTAAGAAATGATGTCTGAAATGCCCAATACTTCAATAAAAGCATTATAAAAAGAAAGAAAAATGCATGGATAAAAAACACAATGTAGTAATGCTACAACCTCAATTTGCATAAGCAGTACATGGAGAGTGTTTGAAGGAATCACAAATTACTTACTGTAGATGGTTTATAAATGAAGAGTGTGGGAATTACTGCTGGAACAAGACAGTGAATAAAGAAGTGCACAGACAGAGCAGAGCCACACTATGCAGGGCTCTGGCCAGTCTCTGCATGTCTGGAGCAAATGTTAGCAGAGGAGCTTACTGTGGAGTGCTGGACGCTGGAAAAGGAACAGAGAATGACAAACAACAGACAGTAGGAAGTAAGAAGAAGCTTCCGAGTTAGGAAATTGAATGTTTCATGTGAGTGTGAGTGGAGGAGAATTGTTTTGCTTTGTTGTTTTTTTTTTAATTTTATTTATTTATGTGTATGAATGTATTGTCTGCATGTAGGTTTGTGCACCCGCTTTGTTGTTGTTTTTAATTCAGTCACATGGTCATGTGGTACACCATTTAAAAATAGGAAATGTCTACAATTAAAATAATAACTTCTGCCTTCCCTCAGTTATGGCAATCACTGATCTGAGCTAGCTCACCATTGACTGGAAAACCCTCCTGTACTTACTTGGGATGGTTTAAATCTGAGATTTCACCATGGGCTCTTGTTGAGAAGACTTCAACTCTTAGGAGATGGGGCAAGATTGGTGGAAGGCGGTGCCCAGGATCCCACATACTTCTAGAGCTTACTTTCTGCTATCCTTTCTTTGCCTCACCACCACTGAGCTTCCCTGCCATGATGCCCTAAAAGCATTTGAAACTATAAGAGAAAATAAAAATTTATTTCTTTGCTTCTGTAAAAAAAAAAAAAAAGAGTTTCAAAGCTGGAGTTGCAAGTACTGCTCACATAAGTTTGCACTGCACTGCAGTCCGGCCAGTTCCTGACTATGCAGTACTCATTAGAACACAGCATGCATGTTAGAGTGATACAGATGGCAACCTGCTTGCTCAACAGCAAAGGAAAGTCAATGTTTATAAAATCAGATTGGTAAAAATTATCTGAAAAGAATGCAGTTCACGTCTGCTCCACAGAGCAATGTCAATGGCTTGAGTATTATGGACTGGGACTTCCCTGACATCAGAACTTCCCCTGGCTTGCAGAACATTTGTTAATTATCTCCCATGCACACTGTAATCCAATTGGGAAGTTCTTAGTAGCACTCATGAAAACAGCAAAACTAGGGGGTGAGGAGCTGACATCATGGGTCAATTTAATCCTGTGTCTGTCTCCCCACAGTTGGCAATTGTCAGCATAACTACCATCCAAAAGCTACCAGAAGAGGAAAAAATAAGGCAATTATGAATGGGATTATTGCTCTGATTACAATCTCAGCATGTTTGCATGTATTGTGTATAAAGTCACTCATTTTTATTAGGTAACCTGCAATTTATCTGAAAGTGTTTATCAACTGTAATTGTTTACCTGTCAAACATATGGAGTCTCTACTGTATAGAAGCAAATCATCTGCAAATAAGCATATTCCTTCCCTTCTTATTTATACTTAGTTTTTGTTCTTTACTTCTGTTTGCAAGTATTTATTGAAAATGATGTGCCTCAGTTTATCAAATACATTGGTCTATAATTGTATTTTTCAATAGGTCTTTATCTTTTATTGATAGATTGATATTGACTTTGTTAAAATTTTCTGAGCTTGTTTCTTCGTTTCTCTTTTACATAATAATTTTATTAATGCATTTCTCAACGTTCATCAGAAAAGATTTTTCTGTAGTATATTGAGAGATCACAGAGATTAACAGCAGGACAGTGTTTAGCCCCTGACATAAATGCTCATGTGTCAATCTGGAGGAGGTATTTGTTAGGGTTAGGGTATTTGTAAGAAAGTTCCAGAATGAGTTGGGTTCTCCAGTGAAACAGTACTTGGCAGACAGGACTGTGTCATTTCACACAAGGACACACAATGTCTTAGAATGAGTGCATGATTTCTGCACAAGATCAAACCAGACAAAATCCAGCTGGAGTGAGTCTCATGAATTCCCATTACTATAGGGAATTATATAGGGAATTGATAACTGCATATGGAGGAAGAATCATTTCATTTCATGGGTGAGGCTATCCATGCTCCAGAGAATAGTCCTGTATCAATGCACATACAGGCAGGACTAAGTTTTAAAAAAAGAATATGTGAAATTGGAAAGTAAAAGTGATGACAAGGATAGTGAAGAATTATAGAGGAGTGGAGATCCACAACATCACAGCAAATTAGTTACATGTGTGAAATTCGCAAACAATGAAACAGAGCTCATAGCAAACAATTTATGAATTACGGTATTAGTAAATTGAACTTCTGCTACAAAACCACACTAAAATAAATTTAGTCAGATTATTTAGCATAAATGTAATTTCTGATTCTAACTCATTGTTTATTATAAATCTATTTTAATTCGATGTTTCATCTGGGTCTAACTTCAATAATTAATATGCACATTGAAGTTCTTGCATGTATTTTAGGTTTGTTTTAGTTTAGTAGAATATAGATTTTAAAATCATTTACATTGATTCTTCACGAATTTGATAGGATGTACTTTGATCCTCTTCACATCCCATCCACTGTCTCAACCCACAGCCTGTGACCTACACTGATTTCCTGTCTTCTATTATAATTCTTAAAAATATTTTTATTAAGTCTATTAGGCTTTTTCACCTAATCTTTTTGAGTGTAGGTCATTTCTTTGGAGTCTTTTCAAATTATGAGGTGTTAACATTCTTAAGGAAAATTGACTTTCCCTCTACCAAAGCTATCAGTGTCCAATTGATCCTCACCCAAGGCTTCAGTCTCTTGCCCACCTCAACCCACACGCTGGGTGTCTGTTGTTCACGCTGTCACAGTGCTGTGAGTTCCTCTGTGCAGGTACTGTGTGGTGTCAAGACAAAATGGTTTCCTCCTATTCAGCTACTCCCTCTGTAGTATCATTCTTCCCCCTCTCCCATAGTATTTGAGACTTGGGAGGACAATACCTGATAAAAGGATCTCATTTAAGGATGAGCACAATGCATTTTCTTATTCTCTATGTGTTGACCAGTTGTGGGTCCCTGTGACACTCACGGTCTTCTGCAAGAAGAAGGTTCTCTGCTGAGAGTAGAGAACTGTGGTCATCTATGGTTATCAGAATAAGTCATTAGGAATATGTTAAATACTATGTCCATAAAGGATGGTAATATTACTTTGCTCTCCTCAAGGGCCTTTGACATATCTATCCACAGGCTCTGGTCCTAATAATAGTACTATGTGTGGGTTCTATTTGTGAATCCTGACAATTCCAATGACGGTGGCTTGTAAGAGCATAACGTTCATTCAACCACCATGAATGTTTCAACTCTCTTCAACTCTGCAATGGGAAATTGGTGGTTTTCAGTTTCCCAATGTCTCAATGATTTTTTTTTTAATTTCATGGATTTCATACATATTTATTATGTTTTGAAAGCCTCCCCTATCTGCAGACTCCATAAGCTGCCCAGGGCATGTCATGCATTTTGTCAAGTTTGTATCCCAAGATGTCAGTGTAATTAAGTCTAGTGGAGCATGTTCCACCTGGCTAGCATCACGCTCTAGAAGAAGATCAACTCTCCCACACCCAATAGTGATAAGCTTCCAATAATCACTTGACTAAGTTTGAGTCCTCCTGCACATTTCTCCAGTTTTATCTGGTTGAGTTTGCATGGGTATTGTTTATACTGTCACCATTGCTGTAAATTTACACTATCAAGTTCCCAGGTACCTGTAAGGCTCTGTATTCGTATGGTAATGCACCTCCCCTGGCTCTTAAAATATTAGTGTCTGCCTATTTACAATGTTTCCTGAGTCATGGGTCAGTGATTTTTGGTACAGGAGTCCAATCCAGGGACACATATTCTTTTTTTCATGTGTATGAATGTACCATCTGCATGTAAGTAGGTGCGCCTGTGCTCTGCTATGCTGTGGAGGTCAGAAGAGGATGTGGGATTCCCCTGGAACTGGAGTTAAAGACAGTTCTTCACTGGGCATGGAGGCACACTCCTTTAATCCCAGCACTTTGGAGGCAGAGCAGGCAGATCTATGTGAGTTCAAGGCCAGCCTGGTCTACAGAGCGAATTCCAGGACAGCTGGGGCTACAGGGAGACTCTATCTTGAAAAGACCAAAAAAGAAAAAAAAAAAAAGAAAGAAAAAGAAAAGGAAGAAAAGAAAAGAAAGAGACGTATTTTTTTAATTAGTCTATGAGTCAGGTAATACCAATACTATTATGCTTTTTTTTTAAAGAAGGACAGTTAAAATATGGTCCATGGTTCACTCAGGGTTGCTTTAGCTATTTGGGGTCTTTTGTTTTTCTATATGAATTTAAGGTTTTTTTTTTTTTTCGAGTCTGTGAATAAACTCATGGGGATTTTGATTGGGACTGCATTGAATCTGTATATCAATTTGGGTAAAATGGACATTTTTACTATATTAGATTTTCCAATCCATGAACATGGGAGGTCTTTCCATTTTTTTATGTCATTTTCAATCTCCAATACAGGGGAATTGCTCTACCAGACAACAAGCTGTAATACAGGGCCATATTCTTAAAGACAGCCTAGTACTGGCACAAAAAATGGCCCATTGACCAATGGAACAAAACTGAAGATCCAAACTTGAGATCATACAATTTCAGCCACCTCTTATTTGACAAAGGGGCAAAAAACTGCAAGGAGGAAGGATAGCATCTTCAGCAAATGTTGCTTGCAAAACTGGGGATTTGGTGTCAGCATCCACAAATGAGGGAAACCATTCACTGTTTTTCTGGGACTGTGTTACTTCATTTAGCATAATGGCTTTGAGTTCCATCCGTTTACCTGCAATGTTCATGATGTTATCTTTCTTTACCACTGAATAGTACTCCATTGTGTAGGTGTACCACATTTTTGGCATCCACTCCTCAGTTAAGGGGCATTTCTTTGATTCCAGCTCTTAGCTATTGTGAAGAGAACATGGTAGGTCTTTCCATCTTCTGGTGTCTTCTTAAATCTCCTTCTTCACGGATTTAAAATTTTCATTGTAGAATTCTTTAAAGTCTTTGGTCAGTTTTGGCCCAAGTTATTTTAATTTTCTGAGTCTAAAACAAAGGTCTCCATGCATTACTTCTCCAATTGCTTGTTGTTGCCAAAAAGAAAGGCTACTGATTTTTCTGATTAATTTCATAACCTGCCACTGGACTGAAATTGTTAACAATTTATCATCTGCAAAAATGGATAGTTTGACCCCCTCTCATTTCCTATTAGTACATCCTTAACGTTTTTATTTTCTGTTATTGCTCTAGCAAGAATTTCAAGTACTATATTGAAAAGGAGAGAAGATAGATGGAAACCTTGCCAGGTTCCTGACTTTAAGAGAAATGCTTGTAATTCTCCATTTAGAAGACTTTGGATGTGGGTTTGTTGTATATGGCTTTAATTATATTGAGGAATGTTCCCTCTAGCCCAATTCACTCCAAGATTTTAAAATTTGGTCATATGGGATGATCTTTATTTCTTTTTATTTCTGCCTCTTTGTGGTTTGAAAGTATTTTGTTGAGAATTTTTGCATTTGTTTTCATTTAAAAAAATTTTTTTTTTTTGGTTTTTTTGAGACAGGGTCTCCCTGTAGCCCCAACCGTCCTGGAACTCGCTCTGTAGACCAGGCTGGCCTTGAACTCACAAAGATCCACCTGCCTCTGCCTCCTAAGTGCTAGGATTAAAGGCATGCACCACCATGCCCAGCAAAATGGGTCTTTTTTTGTTTGCAACATTGCCTGGCTTTAGTATTAGAGACACACTGGCTTCGTAGAAGGAATTTTGGAAATTTCCCTCTGTTTCTATCCTCTTGAATAATTTCAGTAATAAGTGTTGTAGGTCCTATATAATTGATTTTTTTAGAATTCTGCCATAAATCTATCTGGGCCTGGACTTTTTTTTAGTTTTGAGGTTTTGTTTTACTGTTTCAATTTCCTCATATGTTATGAGATAGTTTAAGCTGTAAATATCTTCTTGGTCAACTTTGGTGATTTCCATGATTTCAGATATTCATCCATTTCATTAGGCTTTCAAATTTAATGGGAAATAAGTTTTTAAGCATTCTGTTATTGTCTGGAACTTTTTGTTGCCTGTTGTGAAGTTTCCCCTTTCATCTCTAATTTTTGCTGATTTTTGGTTGCTCT
The DNA here is from genome assembly GCA_009823505.1 of Rhizomys pruinosus. Taxonomy (NCBI): domain Eukaryota; kingdom Metazoa; phylum Chordata; class Mammalia; order Rodentia; family Spalacidae; genus Rhizomys; species Rhizomys pruinosus. The sequence goes on along the minus strand of VZQC01005679.1, from coordinate 942,126 downwards.
TTCTTTCTTTTGAATAATTGGGTTAGAATTCTATCTTGTTTATGATTACAAAGAAGCATCTCTTGATATGCTTGATCCTTTGTATTGTCTGTTTGATTGTTTGTTTCTATTTCATTGATCTCCACTGGATTTTTGTTATTCCTCCTTGTGTGTGGGTATGGGCTTGATTTGTTGTTGTCTCTCAAGTGTTTTTCATTGTAATATTAGCTCATTTATTTATGCTCTTTTTATTTTTTATTTTTATTTTTTTATGTAAGCACTTAGTGTTATAAGTTTCCCTCTCAGGGCTGCTCTTACAGTGACCCATGGATTTTGTTGTGTTGTATTGACCTTTTCATTTAATTCCAGAAATACTTTTATTTCTTTATTTCTTCTTTGGCCCCTTCGAGAGTGTCTTATTTTGTATCCATGAGTTGGTGTATTTACTAGGGCTTCTTCTGGTTTTGATACTAAGCTTTATCACATTGCAGTCTGATACAATGCATGGGATTATTTCAATTTTTTGAGGATTTTTTCTTTGTGCTAGTAAATGGTCAATTTTGGGAACCAGTCCATGGGATGTGTACTAGAAAGTATATTCTGTAGTGCTTGGATGGAATACTAGGTAGATGTCTGTTCGGTCCTATTGCAGTATTGTATTGTTCAGTAAATATGCCTCCCTGTTTATTTTTGTCCAGTTGACCTGTCTAATGGAATACCCTACTGTTAGCGTAGGATAAATCCGTCCTGTAAAATCTTGTAGAATTGTGTTTATGAATTTTGGTACACCAGAGTTTGGTGTTTACCTATTCATGCTTTTGATATCTTCTTGGTTAATTGTTCCTTTGATAAGAATTTAGTGACCCTCTTCATGTGTTCTGATTAGCTTTAGTTTGAAGTATATTTTCTATGAATTTAGAATAGCAAATCCTGGTTGTTTCTCCATATAACTTTCTTGGAATATTTTTTTCTATCCTTTCATTAAGATAGTGCCTGTCCTTGAAAATGAGATAAGTTTCTGGTAGAAAATTTAAAAAAATATATTTAATTTCTTAAACCATTCTATCAGTCTGTGTCCCTTAATTGGGGAGTTCAGAGAGTTAATATTTAAAGTTATTATTGAGAGAGGTATATTGTACCCCATCAATTTAGTTTCTGTTTGCATTTTTTGTCTATATTTGTATTTATAGAATTATGCCTTCATTAATTAATTTATATTGCTGCTTGGGTATAGCCATTACTTTCTTATGTGCTTTGGGTTGTTTCAAGTATTCTCTGAAAGATTGATCTTCTGGACATGTATTTTCCCCCAAAGACAATTTTTATTGAAGTCTTGTGCATTCCATACAAATTTCCCAATCAAATCTAGACACATTTCTCCTTCCTTCTCCTCCCCTCCCACCACACCAAGCTTGGACATACATTCATTTAGCTTTTTTATGTCAGGAATGATTTTACTTTCTCCTTCAATTAAATTAACATTTTTTGCTGGATAAAGTATTCTGGATTGACATCTATAGTCATTTAGAACTGGGAATACTTTGGTCCAATCTCTTCTGTCTTTCATGGTTTGCATAGAAAAGTCTGTTCTAATTCTGATTGGTTTCCCTTTATACTTGGCTTAGTGTTTTTTGTCTTGTAGCTTTCAGTATTCTGTCTTTCTTTTGAGCATCTGGTATTTTTATTATGATATGTCATGGGGAATTTCTTTTCTGGTCCTGTCTATTTGGTATGCTATGTGCTTCTTGTATTCATGTGGGTATGTATTTCTTCAATTTGGAGAAATTTTCTTGTATAATCCTGTTGAAGATCTTATTGAATACCATCATACTGAGATTCTTCTCCTTCCTCTATGATGTGTAGGTTTGGTCTTTTCATGGTTTCACACATTTCCTGATGATTCTGTTCCTGTGGTTTTTTATTTAATTGCACATTATCTTTGCTTGGGTTTTCCATTTCTTTCATGTTATCTGTTGGTTTTGGTATTCTATTTTTTAAACACTTTTCTTGATTTTTTTTATTTTAGACATCATTTTTCAGCCCAATTTAAACATATTCCCTCTTCCCTGCCCCCCCCACCCCACTCCAGTTCATGCATTCTGCCATACATGTCTTTCATCTTTCAGTCTTTCTAAAGTTTTTCTCTGCAGAGTTTTACTGTTTGTGGCAGAATTTAATTGTATCAGTCAGTTCTTTGACACAGTCCTTATGTTGTTGTTGTTCCCTCTGATTTGTATTGCTCCAGAATATGCCGGTATAAACATAACCTATGTACCAAAATTATGGCCTCAGGCAATAAGCTTGATTTTAATTCCAAAATATGTTTAGATATTCACATTTTCCCTTTAATTTTATATTACTCTAAAATTTGAATACATACCTTCCACCCATATACGGTAATTACAATGTCTGAAAATAAGTGGTAAGTTTATTCTAGGGCCCATTATGAGATTCACATTATAAAACCACAGTTGCTTTCAGATAAGAAGAAATAAAATAATAATGCTGCTCAGCTTGCCTTTCAACTGGGGGATTTGGTGCTAGCATACACAAATGAGGGAAACTAGTCCCTGTTTGTTTTTCTCAGATTGTGTTACTTCTGATAGCATATTGGCTTCAAGTTCCATCCATTTACCTGCAAAGTTCATGATGCCGTCTTTCTTTACCACTGCATAGAACTACATTGTGTAGATGTACCACCTTTTTGTTATGCACTCATCAGCTGAGGGACATTTGGGTTGGTTCTTGGTTCCAACTCTTCTCTACTGTGAAGAGAGCTGCAATAAACATAGATGTGCTTGTATCTTTGGAAAGTGGTATGGATGCGTCAGGTGATAGGATCATTTTGAGTCTTTTAAGTGTTCTCCATACTGCTTCCCATAGTGGTTGTAGGAGTTTACATTCCTACCAGGAGTGGATAAGTGTTCCCCTTTCCCCACAACCTCTCCAGCATTTGGTGTCTTTTGTTTTCTTGATCTTGGGCAGTCTTATCAGAGTGAGATGCTATTTTAGAGTGGTTTTAATTTGCATTTCCTTAATTATTAAGGATGTTGAACTTCATTCCTTCTGTTGCTGAGGCTTTCTCCCATGCTTTCCTGATGGCTGGGTGAGTGTTCAAGTTCCTTTCTCATTTCACCCTGTTTTCTTCACTAGTTCTCTATGCTTTGTAAATTCATTCTAAAGTTAACATTATCTTCTTTTAGTTTGTCCCTATCTTCTTTTAGTTCTTTGGTTTGTTTGTTTTATGTTCTTTAAATTCCTTGAATTCCTTGAATATGTTTCTGATAGTTCTTCTAATTATGCATCTTGGGTTAGTTGTTTTGGGGGGGGTCTTCATTGTAGGAGTCTTCTACAGAGCTTGTAGTATTTAGCAGGGTCTTATTATTTGGGGTTTCCATGTTATTGATTGCTGTTGTTGTCATCATTGTTGTGATTTTGGCATTCTAATTTGTTTTGTTGTTTGTGATTCTGTTATGAAAATCCAGTATTTCTTAGTGGGATTGAGACTGACTTTGCCTCTTTTATTCAGGTCTGTTAGTTGTTTTCTTGAAAGCCTTGATGGTCAAGGCTTCATGTTTTCACTTTTGATTTTGTTCTGTAGGGGCTAGTTAGCTTTCGACCATCTAGTCTGAATATTCTCCAAAGGCACAGGAGAAATAAGAACCTGGTAGGCTTGAACCCCACACTACATGAGGTATGCCTATCAGTTCTCTGGGACTGGCTGTAAGCCTCTGCATCTGGGTCTAGGGGCAGAAAAGCCTAGCCTGGAGCTGGGGGGTGGGCGAGGTGTTCCCTAGATAATGGGTTGTGATACTGGGATATGGAAGGGGTCTACCACATGGGGCAATGGGATACTCTCTCACCTACATTGTGCAAAATCTCTCCTTTGAGGGACAAGGCTCTATCTCACTCACTGGTACCTGGAACCTTAGCCTACCTAGCCAAGGTGCAAGGGCCTCTAGGTGGGTACCAGGGTTCTGTCTCACCTGACATGAGCCAGAGCTGGAGCTGCTGGGAGCAGTGAGCTGAGCAGGAGCACAGCCAGAACCAACGCCAGAGGATTTCTGGGCTGGTGGATGAAACTTGTGTTGCCCACTGGGAGCTGGGAGCAGGGAGCAGGAAGCAAAGGTGCACAGCATGGACAGTGCTTTGTCTCAGCCTCCAGGAGCCAGGAGCTGGGCGTTGGCACAAGGACTGAGGAATCTGAGCTGGAGCTGGCAGTGTAGCAGAGGAGAATGATCCTCTGCGTAGGTGGGCAGGCCTCTGTCTCATCTCCCAAGAGCCATGTGCCAGGAGATGAGAGCCAGGATCCAGGCAACAGGAGCTAAGCCTGTGGAGCTGGAGGAGTTGGAACTGTAGCTGTGTCAGAGTAAAATGGGGCCTCTGGGTAGGTGGGCAGGGCTCTGTCTCACCTTACAGGAGCCCTGAGCTGGGATATATGAGCTGGAAGCTGGATGCTGGACACCTGGAGCCAGAAACACCACTATGTTTCTGTATCTATAAACTTGGAACATAACTTAAAGCACAATAATATGTCTCGTAATTTTCTTGTTTCATTAGATGGTCTTAGCTATTAAATGTGATTATCTTTTTACATTTCTTCTATAATTTTGCAATATTTTTAGCTTGACAGTACCTAGAATACCAAATATAGAAATCACTTCTGAAGGGTTATCTGTATAAATTAAAATGGATAGGATGGATATAAGCTGCAGTTAAATAGCAGTGATTCTTGGAATGGTTGCTGGATTCCTGGAAGGGGTAAAGCCAACTAGACCACAGAATTCTTCTGTCCTCTCTCTCACTTCGAATGCAATGTGGACAGCTACCTCAAGCACTTGCTGTTGTGATATCTCTACAATGATACCATTATCCTCTAACCATAAGCTAAAATTAACTGTCCCTTAAGTTTCTTTTGATTGAGTATATATTCTCAAAAACTGAACATATTATTCACCTAAAAACTTACTGTTAAATATCTTAATTTTGTTCTATATTTAAACTGATATTTTTCAGATTATGTCTAAAATAATCTCAAATTATAACTGATTTTATAGGGCTAATGAATTATGTATTAATAGGATATTGTGCATGCTAAGGAAAGTCTCAAATATTTTATTTTATTTTATTTAAGATTTGGATATTCATAAAGGTATGAATTTAACATTATCTAAAGATTAGATATGATTTATGCTTTCAGACTGTCATCTATCATTTTATAAATTTTCCCCTTTCACTTTACATTGATCATATCTCACTGAAAAATCCCTAGGAACAGAGAATCCAGTACACAAGGGGAAGAATGACTGGCGTCCACAAATGCTAATGCGGGTTTGTCCCTTGTGTTTCATGGCACTATGTGCTAGGACATATTGTAAGCCTTTCTTTTCAAAGCTTGGTATAGGTCATGTGGAGTTGAAATTTTGAAGCAATCTAAATATCAGACATCATTTTCAGAAGTCTACTTTGGGAGAAAGCTTACTCTGGCACATTCCATCTATGCTGCTCAATGGAGCACGCTGTTGAAATGTGCTCATGCCCAAGAATATGTTAAAGATTTCCCTCAAATCAGTATCATCATATACAAATAACCATTTTCCATTTTGGCCTTCTGTGCCCAAACTCAGAAAATAGTCCTGTGATGAAGTATGTGTTGTATTCAGGAGTAGGGTCTTACCTTGAAGATCTGGGAGACATTCCAGGGCTCCCAAAGTGGCCTGTGCTATGTTGGGATTATCTTGGACTAATTTGAACCACAACTTGACATGGGGTCTGTCCAATATTCCAAGGCACTCCTTACCATATAAACCCTAAATATACACTAATGTGCATATACCATATGTGTATTTCTCAGAACACTCCTGGGTCAACACATCCCCACTGGCTTCCCAGGCCTTCCAAGCTCCATTCATGTCTCATCTTTCTCCTCATCCCATCCTCACTCCTCTCTCCTCAGGCCAAGTGTCACAATTTTCCTCCCCCACCCCCTAAACTACACCCACCTTTCATTTCCTCAGTTATCTACCCCTCCCCAGTGGCCACCTGAATGTCTGTGCCTTTCCTCTGTCTCAAATGCACACCTTGACTTTTCCCACATTCCATCTTTGTTACATCTGTTCCCTACTACCCCCATGTTTACATTTTTTTTTGTGCTTTTACCTTCATGTTTCTTTTCAGATTAACTGGATCTTGCCAGCAGGGCATGTACTCACATATAACAGGTTGGTGTTGTGATCTACAAATGGGGAGAAAATGTATGTTGATTCTGTTTCTAGTTTCATGCAATTACCTTCAAATTTCCTAATTTCATCTTTATTTACCACTTGGTAGAAATCTATTGTATAACTATAAGTAACATTTTCATGACCCATCAATCAGTTGAGGGACTTTGTCATTATTGAGGATCACCTCAGATAGACATTCCTGAGGATGCTTATGAGGGAATATCTGGATAATATTAATTGAATTGGAAGGACACAAGCTGCAGTTATACAGCATTGTTCCCTGGAATTGTTTCTGGGTTCCTGGAAGGGAGAAAGCCAACTAGACCACAGCATTCCTCTCTGTTCCCTCACTGTAAATGCAATGTGACCACCTGCCTCAAACCTCAACTGGCATAGTATCTCTAACATGATACAATTACTCTCAAACTATAAGCCGAAATTTACTCTTTACTCTGCCATCATTTGCTTTAGACTGAGAATTTTGTCACAGCAAAATATTTCATCATTCATATAAAAATATTGTCAAATACCTAAATTGGGATCTAAAAACTAAGGTCTCAAATTAGATTTCATATTCTACACATAAGTTAGGCGTGAGTAATATATTTTGTATACTATGTAAAGTCTCATGAAAGAATGAATGACTGTAAATATTTATGTATATTTATATACATTATAATACAGTTTTGGTTTAAGAATAGACATATTCATAAATCCATGGGGTTCAATTCTATTTGTATATTTTGTCCTTACCTTTTCCAATCATCAATCATGACTCAAACTTTTCTAGAAACAGGGCATCCAAAACACAAGGAAAGGGATGAAGGATGATTTCACAAATGGCTGATGTGGGTTTTTCTCTTGTGTGTCATGACACTTTGTGGAAGGACACATTGTAAATCTTTTCCTCAAAATGTGTTACATGTCATAGCACTTTCAGGTGGGCGTATCATCTGAATGTGATTAATTCTTATTATATGAAATATATGAATTTCATAAAATGTATTAAAGACCATTATAGTGTTGCTAGTTACATCTTGTTCTGAAGTTATTTTAATATGAGCACTCACTAAATATCATCTAGAACATAGGGTTCCACAGTCCACTGCATAGAAGTAGGAGGAATGGAGCAACATTCTGGGGAATTTGAAGATTTGTCTTCCTTCTGCACTGCCTTAGGTTGAACGCTGTGGATCCTGCTCTAATAATTATTTATTCCACATTTTTCATTGTCTTCATGATGGTGATGGCTGCATAGGACTTCAGATCACTCTATGTACTACCAATGTCATGATACATAAGAAGGTACCATTTCAAGGAATTCCCAGGAAGGTCCTGTCAAATGCACAAACAGAACCTCAGTTTGCAGAAAAACATCCAGAGTGAAATGCTAGAAAAGCAATCTGCATATCTTATGAGATGAATTTTTATTAACTCTTGTCTTGTATTAATCATTTATATAAATATTCAAATACAGAAAATCACTAATTGTCATGTGTGGAGAGTTTCCTCCATGCTCAGTGAGCATGTTCAACTCTGTCTAAGACTGACTCATGGGAGCCAAGAGTTTCTTTTGGACGGAAGCACTGTCACTCATTATGCACTAAGCCCAAGGGAAGATAAATTAAATATGCTTTACAATCCATGTACATGTCTGTGGTTCTATCTCATGTACAAAGTTATTTGCAAAACCCTAATCTAGGACATGTGATCTGCACTGCAGTTTTAAAACATCATACCCATGTTGTTTTGGATGACTATATATGATTAACTTGGGAAGCAAACTTAATTTTTGCATTAAATCATCTTAAAGAGAATGCTATAATGTGATACTGTACAACGGAGAAATTATAAAGAACATTTGTATGTGCCAATCCCAAAGTTATTACTCTACAGATTTTGTGTAAAACAAGTGTGGACAACTGCGAATTATATCTACATTTAACTCAGATGCATTACTGTTTTTATCAGAGTCTGTAAACCAATGTTGTTTAATATACACATATTTACTTTTACTAAGTCCTAAAACACCATGTATCCTGTAGACAGTGTCTAGGTGAAACTGAGTACTTGCTGAACTCACATCAATTAAATATGCCTTGATTGAATATACATCCGTGTCCCTCTCCCACCCATCCCCCCTTCCCAATTCACCATTTCAGTCCATTTTCTGATGCAGTCTTTCTGTTGTTGTTCTTTTACTATGCATCCCTCTCCATGAGAAATATTTATATCTGGGTTGTTGGTACTAGCATCCACATATGAGGGACACCATTTGTCGTTTGTTTTTCTGGGACTGTGTTACTTCACTTAACATAATGTCTTCCAGCTCCATCCATTTACCTGCAAAGTTCATGATGTTGTCCCTCTTTACTGCTGCATAGAACTCCATTGTATACATGTACCACATTTTCTCTATCCACTCGTCAGTTGAGGGGCACCTGGGCTGGTTCCAGCTTTTTGCTATTGTGAACAGAGCTGCAATAAACATAGCTGTGCATGTATCTTTGCAGTAAGTTGTGTCTTGTGGGTATATACCCAGGAGTGGTATGACTGGGTCAAATGGAAGGCTC
>VZQC01005679.1:894952-932368 GCA_009823505.1 Rhizomys pruinosus | reverse complement strand
AAAAATGTAATTCATGGATTAACATATCATCCAAACATATGTGTGTATGCCAAAGTAACCTACCATAACTATTAGTGCTGCTTAAATACCTATATATCTAATTGCTTGTGCTTTATTAGTAGGATCAAAAGGTTACTCCTGGACAAACTGTCAGCCCATGAAAGGAAACAGCCAGAATTGACCAGAGTCCAAGTCAACAGCTCCAGAGAGAGTGGACTGTCTTGCTTCTCATCCACCTGTGCCCCTTTTCTAAGCCTAGGGAACAATCTGTGGAAGAGGGGGCATGGTAGAATGTAAAGGCTCTGATTGGGGTGAATGGTGAAACTACAGCGATGTAGTCTGGACACTCATTTGATCAACTTGATTGAACAAACAACCTGTCATCCCCCCACTGGATGGTGGGGCTGTGGGGGTTTGGGCACAACAGCCTGCAGATTGGTTTTGCACGAAGGATGCTTGTACTCATGGATTATCACTTATAGCTTAAAAAGGAAAAAAAAACTGAGAGAAAAATGCAGGACAGTTATGGCAGAATACATGATCTGGGATGGGGTGGGGTGGGGGGGAAGGGAAAGGGAAATATGCCTGATCTGAATTGGAAAATGATGTATGAAATGCACAAAGCATCAATAAAAATTAAATTAAATAAAAAAAAAATTAAAACATCATACCCTCGTCCTTGCTACACAGCAGTAGAATATGCAAATAAGTCTTCCCTCTAATCATGAAAAGCAGCCTAGCTGTGACCCTGCAGCTCTGATAGAGGAGTCAAGCCCTACATTCCCAGGGGTTCATATTCAGTGTCCTGTCTAAACACATACTCACCATGGAGTGGGGACTCACCTGGCTTTTCCTTGTTGTTCTTTTAAAAGGTAATTCATAAAGATGCTAAGTCTGTGGATGGCCAAGAATGATAGGAGAGTGTGCATGCATGACACATTCCTAACAATGATGTTTGTATTTGCAGGAGTCCAGTGTGAGGTGCAGTTGGTGGAGTCTGGAGGAGGGTTGGTGAAGCCTGGGGGATCCTTGAAAATCTCCTGTGCAGCCTCGGGATTCGCCTTCAGTAATTACTACATGAGCTGGATCCCCCAGACCTCAGAGAAAGGGCTAGAGTGGCTCTCATACATTGGTAGTAATGATGCATCCTATGCAGAATCTGTGAAAGTTCAGTTCACCATCTCCAGAGATAATTCCAAGAATACACTGTATCTGCAGATGAACACTCTGAGATCTGAGGACACCGACACTTATTACTGTGCAAGACATGCAGTGAATGAAAGTAATTGTTAGCCTAAATACAAACCTTTCACTGGAATGCTCATGCCCAGTAGGGAGTGAGGATAATACAATAAACTCAACTACACTCCAGAGCAGGGCAGACAGGGAATGAAGAGCTGAACTGGCCCTTGTCTAAGCTGCCTTCCTTTATCAGAGATCAGTTTTCACAGGAAAAACCTCTAGAAGAATGCTCTGTACTAATATTTGATTCTAATCTGAATATGTTTTAAAGTTTTGTTTTTCACTGTTATCTAAATTTTAAAATAGAGGCTGTTCTTTGGCCTCACCAAGATTTAGAGCACCTCACAGAACATACTGTTTTGATCTGTGAATAATGAATAAAGAACATCCTCACGCTTACCCTCTTTTTCACACAAACAGTGAATATTAGGCCTAGCATGGAAGGAGATGACCTGCTGGTTAAAAAAAAAAGTGTGTGACACCATTCATCAGTCACTGGTGGCTGATGTGCCTCAGTTTCCTGCAGGCGGCTCATGATCATCACACTCTCCACCTTGCCCTGTGCTTCATTACCCTTTCTCACAATCATGTCCAATCAAGCTGTTGGCTGGATGGTGTCAGATGGCTGTGTGACAGACTTGTTATTTATTTTGTTTCAGTGTTTTGGACAAATAAAATACACTGCATTTTGCAGCCTAAGGGGATTTATGTACCTCAGGCTTCCTTCTCAGAGTTTGTAGTTACAATTGGTCACCATCACTTGGTATGTTGTCTCTGGTCTGGGGACCTAGATGTGAAACTCTGTGTGCTTAGGCTGTGTCTGCTGAAGAAACAGCGAAGGGACAGTCAGTGCATTTCAACAACATTTCTGGACCCTTCTGTGTGGATTCACTGGGAAGATCAATTGGATACTCAAAGTAATGAGATGCTATTTGTGAATTCATCTTTGAGATCTACAACGACCTTGCCTTCCTCTGCGCGTACTGTCACAGAGTTGCTTACGTCTATGGAAAAGCTGAAGCTGGACACCCTGGTGTCCTTCAGCTGTGGAACAGAACAACAGTGGAACTGGATGTCCCTAGCCTGAAATGCTCATATTCTTGAGCTCTGTACAGTATTGTTCATCCAGGTTGACGCTTCACACAGAACACTTGCATGGTGGGCTTCATATTTGCCAATAGACTAGAGGTGAGGATTCTTACGTTTTTTATCTTATTTTTGTTGAAGTTTTGTTTATTTCATATATCATTTCTTAATCAAATTTGGACCCAATTCCCTTTCCTTGCCCCTACCTTGTCAGAACTCATGCATTCTGTCATACATATCTTTAATCAATTTCTCAGTATTTTTAAAAATGTTCAAATCCACCTATATACCAAAATTAAGACCTCTGAAAATATTCTACAGGTTAGATCCAAAATATATTTAGGGACTAACATTTTGATAGTAAGGTTGTATGCAGGTAAGGAAACAATGTTATTTTGCATTCCTACATTATATAGCAAGTTGTTGAGTAACATCAGGTATTATATTTGCTAAAAACAAAGGAAATAAAAAGGCATTATTCAGTTCACCTTATAAAGAGAGATTTGGTGCTAGCATCCAGACACCATACTTTGTTTTTCTGGGATTGTGTTACTTCACTTAGCATAATGTCTTCTAGTTCCATCCATTCATCTATCCACATTATCTGCAAAGTTCATGATATCATCTTTCTTTACTGTGGCATAGAACTCCATTGTGTAGATGTACCACATTTTCTTTATACACTTGTTGGCTGAGGATTCTTAAAATAGGTGTTATTTTTTTCCTCTGAGAACCAAGCTACAAAGCTTCATTACCTCTGTCAGGTTATAAAGGAAGCATTAAATTTGTAATGGAAATGCAGTTGGAGGATGATTGAGGATGATTTCATTAGTTAATGGATTTCTGCATTACTCAAGTGGTGGCAGAGGGCAAGTGAAACATATATAAAATGATGTGTTTGCAAAGAAGGTGCAGCCAGGTAACTGACTTAGTTTTCCTGGATGAACATTGGACCATCAGAATCACGCTTCCAAGCTTTAGCTCTGTCACTGTAAACTCACTGCTTGGTCAAGAGAAGCATTATTTCATGTTTTAACCACCTGTAGTAACACAGCACTACTGTCCAGCATTGTTCAACCCTGGTTACTAAGGCTCATATTTAATGAGACACTATTTGATGGTTAAATATATATAACGTATCTTGGTCCTTTAGTCACCTGTGGCCGCAATCCACATGATGTTCATCCCTCCTAGAACCAGGCTGACAGCTTCACAAGGCTACAAGCCTCCTGCCAGCAGGAGACAGTTCCTAGGCTGAGCTTCTGGCAAGGAGAGGAAAGGGGACCTTGAGAAGTTACTTGAGAAATGAAAGAAACAGACTCAGAAACGGTCTGGCAGATAGACTCAGTTTTATTCATGCCATCAGTGTGTTTATATACTAAATGCTACTGTGCGCTTGGAAAGGAAGTTGGGGGTAGGAGGAAGGGAAGGGTGAGCCACTTTGGCTACTACCAGAAGGCTGCAGAGCTCCTGTTTGTGCAACCAGTATACTAGAGGTATAAGATTTTGCTCAATACCTTAAGGGAATGGTCTATCCAGTTCTGGAACTTTGCAGAGATATGCGAAGAAGGAAAACACTGCAATAGCCTGACCTCAAGGAGCTATAGACAACTTAGATACAGCTGAATACCCACAAAGATATCAGATAACAATCAGAAGTTTCTCCAGGACAGGTTCTGCAGTTCTTTGCCTCGAGCCAGACAAAGTTTCATTCCTACAGACCCTCCTTTGTTTTTTAATTAAAGTGGAGTAGTAATGTCACAGTCCTCCAGAAGATTTTTTGAGATGGTCTGATACTGGACTAAAAACATTTAAGCTGTAACCCCAAACTGGCTGGCTTTTGACAAACCAGAAACTCAACTTTCTGAGGTGAGAATTAATTATAACAAAAAGGATAATCCTGGTGGCCTAGGGGAACTTATGTTGCAGGTAATAGAGCTTTTGTTAAAAATATCCTTTTCTGAGCACAGAGGCAGCAAAAGGCTATAGGCCAGTTGCTATGATTCTCAGGTGCATTTACTCCTATTGATTTAAACATAGAAACTGATGCCAGTGCATAACAAACTGACCATAAGAGATGCAAAGAGACCCACTGAGTATGTAACCTTGCCTATGAGTGGTGGAACTCTAAAAATGACAAAGCAAAAGTAGTACATTTTCTCCCCATTAAAACATACAGATATGTTAATGACATTGTCTCTAAAAATAATGTTACCTGCACATTAAAACAAAGACATACAGGTATGTGAATGACATTACTTCTAAGAGTATTATTCCTTATCTTATACATGAAAACATACAGATATCACTTGATACCCCCTTTAACATAAATGGTGCTTTTTACTTGTACCACCAAAGTCCCAAGCCTGGCTAGAGGGATCTGTGCATGTGACTACATTGATGGAACAAAATCCAGTCACGTTTGTCTCCTGTAGGTTTTTCTTTAGCCAGCAATTTCCAGGCTTTCAGGGATGGGCAGGTGAAAAAAAAAGGAGTAAACCATTTTTGTTGTGCAAGATAGCACCTAGGTTGTCTCAGCCTTTTTCCAGTGGGAGGCTGGTAAATCAGCTGTGGCTTTTAGTTTCTGTGGAGGCATGGATTGTGCACCTGGAGGTGAAGCAAAAAAGTGGGTGCAGATGGCTTATTGGTGAGCTGAAATATTAGCTTTCAGGGCTACCTTTGCAATTTACTGGAGGAATATGAATAGTGAGAGCATAGGAAGTTAAGTAAACATTATTTATTATAATAGATTGCACTGCTGACATAGCACAGGTGGTTAGAGATACCCTTTTTATTTTACTGTAGGTAGGAAATATCTCATTTATTATTTCAGTAGATAAACAGATGAAGGCTTATTAAAGTTTTATTTAAGAATAATGTAGATTAGCTGTTTAATTTTAAGTTTGAAAAGGGGAATAATATCAGATTAGCACTTGAAATTTCCAATGGCCTTTTTTTTAGCCATGGTAGATTTGCTGGGCCTGATATTTAGCTTTGTAAAACACAGCTGTAATAATTTTTACTGATGTAATTGACTGTTTGGAGAAATCCCAGCCAGTATAATACTTGTCATTGATACATATTTAGTAGATTTTTTTTTTGAGAAATAAGAGGTTTTATGTCTCTTAATGTAAGAAAGATGTTAAGTTGTCTTTGGAGAGCATTACATTAATTTTACCTTATTTTAAGAGAATATATTTTCTTTCTGAAAACCATAGTACCACATACATACACATATGGGAACATATGTTCTGAGGTTCATTGTTGAAGAGATGAAATACTGTCTTTTAAAACTAAATTATCTTGTAGATAAAAGGGGATGTTATAGATAGCATTGTAACAGGACATTGGATATACAATAATGTCAAGGCTGTTACCTGGAAATTTACTATGGATTGGAATTAAAAGTAACTTGTAGTTTACATAAATTTAAGTGTGACCAATTTTTATGTTGACAATATTAGACCAATTTTTTTAAATTTATTTATTTATGTGTATGCATGTACTGGCTGCATGTAGGTCTGTACACCCATGTCGTGCAATGCTGAGGAGGTCAGAAGAGGGTCTCAGATTCCCGTGGAACTGGAGTTCTCTTGGAATTGGAGTTACAGACAGTTCTCAGCCGCCATGTGGGTGCTGGGGATAAAACCTGGGTCCTCTGCAAGAGCAGTCAGTGCTCTTAACCACTAGGCTATCTCTCCAGCCCCTAGACCAATTTTTAAACAACATAAGTAATTTAGTTCACCACTATCCAATGTGTGAATAGATTTGAACATAATTAAAAATAAATTAGAGGAACCTTGATTAAACATATATTGTGATCTTTAAGTTACCTGAAGAAGACTGGATCCTATAGAAATAAACTTTACTCATATATAATATATATACATATATATATATATATATATAACAATTCTTAGATGTATAACTTTAAGGTATAAATTTTACAAAATGGGTTCTACAAATCCTATTTGGTGTTGGTGGATCATATCTAGTAGATGACAGTACATACTTAATAAAACTTTGAACTACTACATGTGTAAATTTATATTTGCCCTTAATAAATTAGTTAATTTATTAGCTGTTTAAATATACTGGCAGACTTGAGTTAAGGAAAAATTAATTTTGGTTTTAGAGTTAGTCTTTCTTAAATTTATGAAAATAGAAAGATCACACAAATTAATTTTTTAATCCAAACCTAAAAATGACAAATACTCGTTAAAGAACATTAATTTGTTTTAATTTTTGTTAAACCAAGCTGGCTTGAAAATCTTCATACAAAGCTTTCTTTCTGAAATATAATGGTATTAAATTTAGACAGACATGAATTAAGATGACTTGTTATTTTTGCTCAGTGGTAGGTTACTAACCACGTGGTCTGAAGTCCTGTGAATTAAAAAATAAAAAAAGTAAAAACAAATCTAAAAGGCTCCAAGATTATTTAGGACCCTTTTTTATCAATTAATTTTAGAATAGTTTAGGATCATTAATTGATTGATTGACCTTGAAATGCCTAGGACTTATTACTTGATCAGTTGTGCTGTGCACAACTTGTTTAAAGATATTTTTGGGTAACCATGAATGAGATTTAGAGAAGCATGCTTGAGATGGAATTTAACTTAATAGATTTTAAATGGCCATATCAAATATTATCTTGACATAAAAATTGCTGTGCAAAGTCCAGTACAGTTACCTCAATTCTGAACAGATATCATGAGAAAGAACACAATTAAATTCAAAGGTAAATTTTTTCTGAATATCTTTTAGAAAAATCTGAATCAAAAAGAACTGGAACCACGCAGAAATTTTTTGATTGGCCTTAAGCACCTTGGGAAATGTAGTTCTTCCACCTGGAAGGAAAGTTAATGAAAGTGCCCATGACAGGAATTTGACATGACTGTGACAGGCCCAAAGAATTTTGGGAAATGTAGTTGTGCATTAGAACCTGGCACAGCCTCATTGCTTTTTCTTTCCTGAGAAATGATTTTGGTTATAAACTTTTGCAGCTCTAAGTTGGGGCTACATTAATTGGAAATGATGAAAATGAAGGGCTTGGTTATTTCTGATCTGGCACATTTTTTGTGTGGCAGAGAAGGAAGTACCTAAAGGGCTGGGTACTTCTGGCTCTTTAAGGGAAAATGGCCAGGAATGAAAGGGAGGGTTGAGGCTGCTTGGTGGCTGTGGCAGAGGCCTGGCAGCACAGGGCTGAGTGAGGGTCTGCACAGCCACTGGCTGCACCTGGCTCATCTGGATCCCCACAGAGCCCCCAGCAGGCCCCCAGCCAAGCTCTCTGGCTCCTCTGTACACTCAGCGCACCTGGCTGGTGCACTTTTTTGCTGCTTAGCCTACTGTGCCACACTCTTAGCCTGTGGGTCTTTCTGACATATCTGTTAGTTTCCCATAATAAAGAAAGGCAGGAAATGCTAGTGCTTAGGGAAATGTTCCACAGATGGAAGAGCTTCTCATCTGTGGGAGCTAAAGTCATTTAAAGGATAGATAAAAGACTTATCTCATGTGAAAAAGAAAAATTTTCCATGGAGATGTGCCAAAAGCCTGGCCGTACGGTAGAGAGCTACTGAAAGACAGATTAAAAGATTAATCTCATGGGAAAGAGAAGATTTCACAGAATTATACCAAAACCCTGGCTGTAGAGAGCAGCGATACTGAAAGACAGATTAAAAGATTAATCTCACATGAAAAAGAGAATCTTTTGATGGGAGATAGGCCAAAGCCTGGCAGCTACACTAAATCCTACTTTCGGGGGAGGGGTACTTCTCTCTTTCATGGTAAACCCTCTGAGAATTTCCCCTCTCGTGGCGGGAAAGTGAGCTAAGTGAGAGACAGCCCTTTTTTCTTCTTTCCTTGACTTTCAGTGGAAAGTCAAGCCCCACATTGTCGGTGACAGTTGTTGGTTAAATATATATTGTCTGTTGGTCCTTTAGTCAGGAGGAAGGGAAGGGCAAACCACTTGGCTCCTACCAGGGGGCTGCACAACTCCTGTTTGTGCAACCAGCAAACTAGACATTTTGCTCAATACCTTAGGGAAGGGGCTATCTGGTTCTGGAACTTTGCAGAGATATGCGAGGCAGGAAAACACTGCAATATCCTGACCTTGTAGAGCTATAGATAACACACAGAGACAACTGGATGCCCATAGAGATATCAGATAACTCTCAGAAGTTTCTCCAGGACAGAATCTGCAGTTCCTTGCCTCGATCCTGACAAAGTTACATTCCTATTCATGATGGAGAAGCATCTGTGTGATCCACTGTCATAGATATCTGTGATAAATGCATAATTGACAGAGGGTTTATGACCAAAAACGTGTGCCCCCCACCCTCACAACTGGGAACTTTGAAATCTATTGATTTTTTTTTCTTTTTCTTTGGGTCATGTGGACCTACATGATGTCCGGTTCAGGAAAGAATCATGAGGATGATAGGAAGGAAGCACCATCTGTGGCCCCTCCATGATGTCAACTGCTCTGCACTTTACCCTACATGATTCTCTCTGATCTGAGAGTCATTGACCTCAGTAGCAATACACCCATCACATATGAGTAGAGATGATACACCCATCACATTGAGAACAGCAAAGGAAGAATTGGGGACAAGGTTACCAGATTGTTGTTTGGTGACTTCAGGCACCAAAGAAATTCAACAAGCAACATTAAAATCAGCATGTTTTTGTCCTGATAGAATCAAAGAAGAACACTATTCATATCACTATATTTCTTGCATTGAAAATGGGACAGAGCTTGAGGAGTCTATGGACTTGCTTTAGATACACTATGTAAATTTACTCAGTAGCTGCCTTTAAAAAATCCCTTTCTAGCCTGGCGTGGTGGAGCACACCTTTATTCCTAGCACTTGGGAGGCAGAGGCAGGTAGATCTTTGTGAGTTCAAAACCAGCCTGGTCTACAAAGTGAGTTCCAGGATAGCTGGTGCTACAGGGAGACCCTGTCTTGAAAAAACAAAAACAAAAAACAAAACAAAATCCTTTCTTGTTCTATTTTATAATATTATAGTATATGTTATGGCTATGTAATATATATATATATATATATATATTATATATATATATATCTATATATATATAAATTTTCAGGGTGGAAACTGCATAGAAACCATGGCGTGGCTCTTTTTTATGTGAAATGGAGTGATCTTCCTTAATAGAAATTTGAGGTCCATTCCATTTCCTGTGAAGTTTCTAATTTTATTCATACAAGTATTCACCTGTATATATAGTATATATATATATACACACACAACACACACACACACACACACACACACACACAGAATTTTCATTATTTAATGAAAAACCTGCAACCAGTGGACACAATCAAGTATTCCATTTCCTGAGGCATCAGGAGGGGACTTGAATTCTAGCACAGATACAAACCTCCCTGTAGAGTGTTTAGGACAATCTCAGGACTTGTCACACTCTATGAATCCCATGACAGACACCTGAAAATAGAAATTTTGCCCTATTTAATATCAGAATATTTCCTTACTCTTCCTGATCTGAAAAATGCCCTGGAGATGTTTGCTATGTAATTTCATGTACAAATCAGTATTTGCAATGTATCTAAGAATAGAATTATACTAGCAGTCTCAAGATTGTCCTTTTGCCAGTTTTCTTTCTACACAAAGAGGTGAACAAACATGTATGATTTTTCACATGTGACTAAATATCAGTTGAACTTAGTTCAATAAGAGTATTAGCTTCAGTATATGAGGGTGTCTTCTAGTAGAGAGTGTGAAAGCGGTGGTTAACATAGGTGAAAAAAGCTCAGTTGTAGAAATACTATGAAAGGCTAACAAGACTGAAACATTGATTTCCACTGGAATAACTGATTCCTCACAGCTGCCTGTACTTACATCACCTCTGTCCTTCATCCTTGTCGTGCCCTTGACTAGTCTCTTCCTTGCTCAGCCTCAGGCTACAGGTTAATGTTGTCTGTTCCTAGGATCATCACTATGTGTAAACCTCACAGTATATTTATGGAGGTCAGGGTGCAGCATGGATGTGAGGAATCATCTCAAAACAGAATAATAAACTCTTCTCTCTAGATGCATCAGACAAGTCAGAAAAAATATCAGAGTGAGAAAATGTAGAGAAGGAAACCACTGGACACTTTCTGAAAGTCTCTTGTTTCCTAAAACCTGGTTCTTTCTATGTGCATTCTTAAAGTAGAGTGGACAAAATCTCAAATGTGTCAATGTGTCTGGATGCGTTGGTTTCTTTTCTCCTGAAATGACACTCAGTCCCCACAGCTGATTCCAGCCTTCTTCAGCATTGCTGTGATAGCTCTAACCTGTACACTCATGCTATCTCCAGTGACAGTAACATGACCTGAAATGTGGAGTCCACCTCTGAGAACCAATAAGTTGCAGTAAAATGAATGACTGTGGTTCAGTCTCATTGTAACCTCTCTTCAGAAAAATTGAACAGTTTTTATAACACACCAGAAGAACCTAGAATATGCCATACCTGAAAGTAGCTAGCAACAAGCCAGATGAAAACAGCATTTGTTTATTTATTTTATTTTATTTCCTTGTATTATCTAATTTTTCCATACTCTCATCCAAATCACAATCACAATTTTCTTTGTAGGCACACACCCTCCTTATTCCTTTTAACATTGTTTTTAATGGTCTTGCATTTAGGTCAGACCACTTTTTGATAGGTAATAGATGAGAGAGCTTGTCTCAGGGAAAAAAGAATAAAATAATAATTTNGGGGGGGGGTGCACACGTATATATCTCTTTTGAATATCTTCATTCCTGCCAGGCAGACCAATTGCATCCCCATTCTTTGTCTCATACTCTTTCTCTCAGCATTCAGTCTTGCAGTGGAATATGCCTGCTTCCCAAAACAAGTATCATGAGCAGAATACAAGAACCAATCAGAGCACATTTAGTGAGTGTTGAGTTACAGTGCATAAGCCTGGCTTTCAGTTACTTTGGAAGGCCTTACATAAGCGACTCCATCTTGCTCGTTTGAAACAGGGACTTGCAGTAGTGTAGGCTAGCCTCCTGCACCAGCCTTGCAAGTGCTAAATATATAAATATATATATATATATATATATATATATATATATATATATAAATTTTCAGGGTGGAAACTGCATAGAAACCATGGCGTGGCTCTTTTTTATGTGAAATGGAGTGATCTTCCTTAATAGAAATTTGAGGTCCATTCCATTTCCTGTGAAGTTTCTAATTTTATTCATACAAGTATTCACCTGTATATATATGTATATATACACACACACACACACACACACACACACACACACACAGAATTTTCATTATTTAATGAAAAACCTGCAACCAGTGGACACAATCAAGTATTCCATTTCCTGAGGCATCAGGAGGGGACTTGAATTCTAGCACAGATACAAACCTCCCTGTAGAGTGTTTAGGACAATCTCAGGACTTGTCACACTCTATGAATCCCATGACAGACACCTGAAAATAGAAATTTTGCCCTATTTAATATCAGAATATTTCCTTACTCTTCCTGATCTGAAAAATGCCCTGGAGATGTTTGCTATGTAATTTCATGTACAAATCAGTATTTGCAATGTATCTAAGAATAGAATTATACTAGCAGTCTCAAGATTGTCCTTTTGCCAGTTTTCTTTCTACACAAAGAGGTGAACAAACATGTATGATTTTTCACATGTGACTAAATATCAGTTGAACTTAGTTCAATAAGAGTATTAGCTTCAGTATATGAGGGTGTCTTCTAGTAGAGAGTGTGAAAGCGGTGGTTAACATAGGTGAAAAAAGCTCAGTTGTAGAAATACTATGAAAGGCTAACAAGACTGAAACATTGATTTCCACTGGAATAACTGATTCCTCACAGCTGCCTGTACTTACATCACCTCTGTCCTTCATCCTCCTGTGTCTGCTGCCCTTGACTAGTCTCTTCCTTGCTCAGCCTCAGGCTACAGGTTAATGTTGTCTGTTCCTAGGATCATCACTATGTGTAAACCTCACAGTATATTTATGGAGGTCAGGGTGCAGCATGGATGTGAGGAATCATCTCAAAACAGAATAATAAACTCTTCTCTCTAGATGCATCAGATAAGTCAGAAAAAATATCAGAGTGAGAAAATGTAGAGAAGGAAACCACTGGACACTTTCTGTAAGTCTCTTGTTTCCTAAAACCTGGTTCTTTCTATGTGCATTCTTAAAGTAGAGTGGACAAAATCTCAAATGTGTCAATGTGTCTGGATGCGTTGGTTTCTTTTCTCCTGAAATGACACTCAGTCCCCACAGCTGATTCCAGCCTTCTTCAGCATTGTTGTGATAGCTCTAACCTGTACACTCATGCTATCTCCAGTGACAGTAACATGACCTGAAATGTGGAGTCCACCTCTGAGAACCAATAAGTTGCAGTAAAATGAATGACTGTGGTTCAGTCTCATTGTAACCTCTCTTCAGAAAAATTGAACAGTTTTGTATAACAACACAGAAGAACCTAGAATATGCCATACCTGAAAGTAGCTAGCAACAGACAGATGAAAACAGCATTTGTTTATTTATTTTATTTTATTTCCTTGTAGAATTATCTAATTTTTCCATACTCTCATCCAAATCACAATCACAATTTTCTTTGTAGGCACACACCCTCCTTATTCCTTTTAACATTGTTTTCATGGTCTTGCATTTAGGTCAGACCACTTTTTGATAGGTAATAGATCAGAGAGCTTGTCTCAGGGCAAAAAGAATAAAATAATAATTCTTCCTCTCTTAGAAACTCTTCATCTAAATGTGGTACCTGGTGAAATTCCTTCCTTCACTTTGGCATGTCAGCTAATTGATGTAGTTGTCCTGGATGAACACTGGTCCATCAGACAGTGCTTCCAAGCCTTAGCTGTCACTGCTAAACTCATTTCTTGGCGAACAGAAGGATCATTAAATGTCTTAGTCCCTCGTAGTTATCATATCACTGTTGGTCAGCATTGTTCTTCTCCAGCTTTTCAGGCTGGCAGTTAATGATCCCATATTCATGACTGAGAGGAATCAATGGGATACTATGTCAGAGATATTTGTGATAAATATATAGTGGAGGAGGGGATGTACCTGGGACTCCATTCTCCTCAAGAACACAGGTGGGAACTCTGGAGTATATTGAGTGAATATTTTTCTTTATCTTTGAGGCTTGTAGAACCACAGAGTTGTCCAGTGCAGGAAAGAATCATGAAGTCACCTCACTGAAGTCACCTTCTGTACAAGTTATTTTGGATGATTCTGTCTCATCTGAGAAGTAATGGACTTAGTAGAGATATACACCATTGTCTATGACAGCCACAAGCAAGGAAGTGGGCACATGGTAACCAGATTATAATTTGGTAGCTTGAGACACATTTTATTTTCACCAATTTTTTAAAACAGAGAAATTACAACACAAAGAAATATTCAACATTAAAAAAAAGTAATATCATAATTCTCTTGCCTTCTAGAATCAAATGAGACCAATTTTATTTTTATTTATTTATTTATTTTTATTGATGCTTTATGTATTTCATACATCATTTTCCAATTCAGTTCAGGCATATATCCCCTTCCCTTCCATCCACCCCACCCCTACCCATCCCAGATCATGCATTCTGCCATGAGTTTCCTGCATCTTTCTCTGCTTTTTTGTTTTGTTTTGTTTTCATTCATTTTTCTTAACAATAAGTGATAATTTGTGAGTACAAGCATCCCTCATGTAAAACCAATTTGCAAGCAGTTGTGCCCAAACCCACACAGCTCATGGGTCCCACCATCCAGCAGGGGGGGCTTGTATGTTCAATCAAGTTGATCAAATGAGTGTCCAGTCTATTTTGTTGTAGTTTCACCATTAACCCCAATCGCAGCCCTTACATTCTACCACGCCCCCTCTTCCGCAGATTGTTCCCTAGGCTTAGAAAAGGGGCACAGGTGGATGAGAAGCAAAACACTCTACTTTCTCTGGAGCTGATGTCTTGGTCTCTAGTCAGTTCTGGCTGTTTTCTTTCATGGGCTGCAAGCTTGTCCAGGCATAACCTTTCGATCCTACTAATGAAGCACATGCAATTAGATATTTAGGTATTTAAAGAGTATAATAATTCACACAAATTTGTACTAGTATTTAATTTGTCTAGAAAGTCATTCATTTTACCTTTTATATACCTAGGAAATCCTCTAGTCATCACCATAAAAGTGTTATTGTTCCTATGTAGGTAGGATTTTAAAATGTACAATTATATTTATGTATGTCACATTAAGATGGGTGTGTAGCATTCCTGCTAGGTAATTCTCATTTATTTCAAACAAATAGAACGTGCAAATATTGTTATAGTATTTTCAGGAGTCCAGTGTGAGGTGCAGCTGGTGGAGCCTAGAGGAGGGTTGGTGAAGCCTGAGGGATCCTTGAAACTCTCATGTGCAGCCTCAGGTAATTACTATGTGTATTGGATCTGTCAGACTCCAGAGAAGGGGCTGGAGTGGCTCTCATACATCAATAGTGGTAGTAGTGATATAAATTATGCAGAATCTGTGAAAGGTCGGTTCACCACCTCCAGAGATAATTCCAAGAACACCCTGTATCTTCAAATGAGCAGGTTGAGATCTGAGGACATTGCCACTTGTTACTATGCAAAACACACTGTAAGTGAAAGCAATTGTTAGCCCAGACACAAACCTCTCAGTGGCATGCTCAGTGCCTGCAGTGGGCATGGACAATACATGGAACTCAGGTTCACCCCAAAGCAGGGACTGACATAGAATGTAGGGATGAATTGGCTCATGTCTAGGCTGCTGTCTTGTGTCAGAAATCACTTTTCACAAGAAACCCCTCTAGAAGAATGCTCTGTACTAATATCTGATTCTAATCTGAATATGTTTTAACATTTTTTTACTGTTATCCATACTTTGAAGTAGAGGATGTTTTTTGGCCTGAACAATATTTAGAGCATTTCGCAGGCCAAAAGTTACAGGGCTGATGTGATCCGTGAATGATGAATACTGAACATCCTCCATCTTACCATATTTTTCACAGAATGAGTGAACATCAGACCTAGCACTGAAGCAGAAGACATGCTGGTTAAAGAAAATAAAATGTGTGGCACCATTCACCAGTCACTGGTGGCTGCTCAGCCTCAGGGTCCTACAGGCAGCTCATGACCATCACACTCCTCACTTTATCCCTGTGCCTCATTTTCCTTTCTCACAATCATTTCCAATCAAGCTGTTGGCTGCAGGACTCGGGGATTGCTGGATGCTGCCAAATAGCTGTGTGTCAGACTTGTTAATTAGCTTGTTACAGTGTATTTAGCTGTACACTGCATTGTGCAGCCTAGGGGATTTCTTTTCAATTGAGCCTTACCTCACAGAGTGCAAATTTACAATTGCTCACCATCACTTGGTGTGTTGTCTCTAGTCTGTGGATGTATATGTGATACTCTGTGTGCTCAGGCTGATAAAGAAACAAGGAAATGACAGTCAATGCATGTCAGCCATACTCCTAAAACCCTCTCTGTGGACTCACTGTGAAGAGCAACCTTTTATTCAAAGTAAGGATGTGCTATTTGTGAATTCAACTTTGAGATAAACTAGGACCTTGCCTTCCTCTACTCACACTGTCATGGAGTTGCATTACATCTATGGAAGAACTGAAGCTGGGTCCCTGGTGTCCAGCTCTGGGGCAGGGCATCATTGGACAAGATGGTCTCTGCCTGGAAACCTTATGTCTCTAAGCTCTGTAGACAGTTGTCCAACCAGGATGATGCATGACACAGGACACTTGAATGGTGGACTCCATATTTGTCAATAGACCATACTTGAGGGTTCTTAAAATACTATTTGGGCTGGAGAGATGGTTCAGTGATTAAGAGAGCTGACTACTCTTGCAGAGAACCGGGGTTTGATTCCCAGCATCCACATGGTGGCTAAGAACCATCTTTAACTCCAGTTCCAGGGGAATCCAACACCCTCTTCTGACCTCTGAGGCATTGCATGACACGGGTGCACCAAACTACATGCAGACAGTATATTCATACACATAAAAAAACTTATTATTGGTGTCCTCTGTGAACCAAGTTACAAAGCTTTATCAACTTTGTCAGGATAGAAAGGACACATGAAATCTCTAAGAGCAATGCAGTTGGAGGATGGCTGATGAAGATGTGATCAGAAAATGGATTTCTGCATGACTAAAGTAGTGGCATAGGGCAGAAGAAACATATTTAAAATGGTGTGTTTGCAAAGGAGTCCCCGCCAGGTGACTGACTTAGTTGTCCTGGATGAACAGTGCACCATCACAACCAAGTTTCCCAGTATTATCTCTGTCATTGTAAACTCATTCCCTGGCCAGTAGAAGCATCACTGCATGTCTTGTGCACCTGTAGCACCACAGCACTACTGCTCAGTACTGTCCATCTGCAGCTTCTCAGGCTCACATTTAATGATGCCATATTCACAACAGGAGAGGCATCAATGTCCTCCAATGTCACAATAGCTGTGATAAATTCATAATTGACAGAGGGGATATGACTAGAATTGTGTGCTCCCCACACTCATAACTGGTAACTATTGAGTTGGTATTCTTTTGGTCTCTATGTCTTGTAGACCCACAGAGATGTCTAATGCAGGAAAGAATCTTGGGGATGATAGGATGGAAGCACCATCTGTGCCCTTAATGAAGTCCCCTGATTCTCTCTGATCTGAGACCATTGGACTCAGTAGAGATACACCCACCACGTATGAGGACAACAGACAGATAAATGGGGATAAGTGTGGAGAGCGGGTGTTGGCCAAAATGGCGCTTTGGACCCTGGCCAGGTTTTATGACTATCGCCTGATTGTTGCCTGACTACCCAGCTCATTCCCCAGCCAATAAGAAAACGCCAAACCTGAGCCCTCATTAGCATGTCTGCTGACTTCCGTACATTGTGCATACTGCTTACAGACCAATGAGAGACTGCCACGCTGCTCGCACCCTAGCAGGAGGCAGGGTTGAGAGAAGGGTATATTAGGAGGGGACACTGGAAGGGAGAGAGTTGTTGGTGTATGAGTTGCCTGAATAAACTGCGTCTGGAAGAACAAGAGTGTGTCCTCTCCTTTTTCCTGCCGGCCAGGAACAGAGAGTGACAAGGAGAGCGGCAGATAAGGTTACCAGTCGTAGTTTTGTGGCTTTGGCCACATAATTTTATTTTCACTAAGTGGCTAAAACTTACAAAAATTATTGAACAAAAAAAGTGAAAAACCAACATTAAAATCAGAATTCTCTTGTCCTCCTGGAATCAAAGGAGAACATTGCTCATATAAAGATATTTTTTGTAGTGAAAATGGGATACAGCTTGAGGATTCAATAGAGTTGCTTTAGATACAGTATATATATAAAATAGTTGTCTGGATCCATTCTTGGAACTATAAAAACAACATTCTTTATACTATAGCAATACAACTTATATATAAAATAACAGCCTATGATAATAACTTACAATTGTTTTAAACAGAAGTAGAAAAGAAAATTTTCAAGTTACAAAATTCCTCCCCCAGAATATTTTTTAAATCACTTTTCCTAAGTGGGTCATTTTGACAAATGTATTCAATGACTACTAATTCCTATTCACTAATGGTCAATGGAATTAAAGAATGCTCAATTTTTGTTATCACTTCCTAAAAGGAATAGCACATAATGGCTTATTTTGGAATGTGAAAATGATTAATATTACTTACATCCCCAGAAAGTATAATTCACATTTCCACTGTTGATACAAAAACACAAACTCACCTCAAAGGGGATAAGAGAGTTTATTGTGGAGGCAAATATTAGTGATGGTGGCCTAGGAACACCAAATTTAGAGTGACTTCCCTTTCCATGTCCCCCACCCCACATGGGTGCCTGCACTCTGCCATACATGTCTTTCATCTTTTTCTGAGTCTTTCCAGAGTTTTTATTTTCTTTCTCCAAATCAGAGGCTTATTGTTTTGGAGAGACCATCACTATTTCAGTCTTTTTTTCCCCATCCTTTTGTTGTTGTTGTTCTCTCCAACTTGTATTGGACATTATATATATATATANTTTGACAGAGTTTCCCTGCAACCCAGCCTGCCTGAAGTGCACTATGTAGACCAGGCTGGCCTTGATCTCCAGAGAGCTCCCTGCCTCTGTCTCCTGAGTGCTGGGATTAAAGGCCTCTGTCACCACACCTGGCATGAGTGGTGATTTCTTACATTGGCCCTGATAGGATTTAGAGTATTTGTTTTTATTTACTTTGGATAAATATTTGGGAGTGGCATTATTAGGTTACAGGGTAAGTATATGTTTAATTTTTTTATTTTAAATTGAACTTTAGAGCACACATAGCATCAAAGTAATATAAATGAAAATTGTGATACCAAAAAAAAGCATTAAAATACAGTGATACTTTAACATGGAAATTCCATTTTTTTCTCTAACTTGTATTGCTTCAATATACATATTTACATACATAAATATTTACATACATAAATATTTACATACATAAATATTTACATACATAAATATTTACATACATAAATATTTACATACATATCTATATCCCTGAGTTGGAGGATTTTCTTTCTTTTTTTTTACTTTTTTGCTAAAAGATTCCATGTTTTCCCCAAGGAAGTGCTTGAAGTTCCTTCCTAAGCAAGCCCAAATAACCATCAATCCTGCCCCAGTTCTCCACACTGGGGTCCCTCCTCCTGATGGTCACCCAAATGATGTCCACCTAGCATGCATCCTGTCTTGATCCTCCTGCACTGTCCTCACAGACTATGGCTTTTTGGTATATGATAGTGGGCATGTGTACATGTTTTAGAGTAACATAAATTTAAAATGGAAAAAGGTGAATCAAGAGATATGATATGGAAATAACACACAATTTGTTTTCAGAAGATACCATTTTAGTATAGGTGCAATGTATCAGGCTGGTATAACTTAGCCTTTCTTGGTGCTTAATGACCATACTTAATACCCATGCCAATTTGGCCAAGAATCCTAAGGGATGACTTTGTTCCTTGTCCTCAGAGGTCAACTAAGTCTCAGGGGACTATGCATGGGGGCATCTCTTGAAATGTACTGCAAATGTGAGTTACCAGTCTTCCTGTGTAGGGACGTCTTGCAGATCCACTAATGGAACTTCAGCCAGTGTCCATTCTATAAAGAGGAAAGTCTTCTCAAGCTTCAGAAAGGGAAGCCTGGTCTAGCAAGACCTGATTTTGTTCTTAAGTGCATGGAACGGATAAATTAAAAGCCAAAATGAGCCAGCCACCCCCCATAAAAAATTTTACTTCTTATGTGTATGAGTGTACTGCCTGCATGTAGGTAGGCACACCTGTGTCATGCAATGCTGCAGAGGTCAGAAGAGGCTGTCAGATTCCCTTGAAACTGGAGTTAAAGACTGTTCTTAGTCACCACGTGGGCACTGGGAATTGAACCAGGGTCCTCTTAACCACTGAGCCATCTCTCTTTTTATCTGTTAATCACAGCATGTTAGGTCACACATAGAGATGGGCAAGATGTGGCCATTTAGGATGCTGAAGACAGTCCAAGATAAGTGGTAATTAGGCTCTGCACCTGCAACGTGCCTCACTCTCTAGTATCACCATTTCATACCTTCTATTATACAATTATTGACTTCACATACATTTATGTGTGTTGATTTACACATAATTACTTTATATATTAAAAATCTATACTTGATGGAGGACATAGAATTTTTATTATGAGTTTGAGTCTCCTCACATAATACTAAATGTTTCACACCAACCCACTATCCTGCACTTTTCATGACTGCATTATTTCTTTATACTGAACAATATCTCATTGGGTATAAAAAAAACACACATACTGGGTATAAAAACCAAAAAGTTATTATTCATTCATTGGTTAATGAACATTTAGGTGAATTCTCTATCCTTGCCATCAGGAATATAGCAGCACTAAAAACAGTTATGTAAGCATCTCTGTGGTAATATATGCAACTCTATGGAGATGTGCCAGGAGTGATACAGCTCATCATGCAATATCTTGATTTTTCATTTCAAACTGGATTCCATATGGACTGTATGAGTTGCACTACCACAAGCAATAATGCTTCCTCTTTTTCCACATTCTCACCAGAATATGTTGTCAGATTTCCTGGTAGCCATTCTGACTGGGGTAAAGTGGTACCTTAACAAAGATCCATATCATGAGAATGGTCACACTATCAAAATTCATCTAAGAATTCAATGCAATTTCCATCAAAATTTTATTTCATACTTCACATATCATGACAATGTAATCCAGGAATTCATATGATACCACAGTAAAAAATGAATAGCCAAAAACAGTGCTAAAGAGAAAGAAGACAGTGGGTGTGTCAAAATGTCTGACCTCAAATCATACTACAGAATAGCAGTAATAATGCCAGCTTGGTACCAGAATAAAAATGGACAGAAAAAAGAGACAAAATAGAGGAACCTACTATAAACAAACTATGGTATGGCCACCTTTATTTTGGCAATGGTAGCTAAAATCTTGCAGCAGAGATAAAAGATACCCTACTCAACAAATGATGTTGACAGAAAATGCATATCCACTTGCAGAAGAATGACATTAGATCCAAATCTTTCACAATATACAAAAATCTCACCTTGTTTTAGTGAAATCTAAAAAAAACGATGTTTAATTCTTTTACAGTGTTCATAAAATTTTACTCTTTGGTAGCAATGTTCCTTTTCCTCCTTTTCCATATTACACAGAAAATGTACTCCAGTACATTAGTCATTTCCAGAAAGAATAATCTCTCTCTCTCTCTCTCTCTCTCTCTCTCTCTCTCTCTCTCTCTCCTCTCTCTCTCTCATCTGCCAACTCAGGCAAACACTGGTTGTCTTTGAACATGGAATACATGAATTATTTGATATGCAGTTTATATTTCATAGAATATACTCTCACTAACAGAATTACAAGATTACAAGGTAGATATGTCCATTCTCTGTGGAACCTCAGTACTCTTTCCCAAAATCAGTAGCATCAATTCATCTTCCAATGACAGTGTCTGTGGTGAGTCCATTATCCACTTCTTTGCCAACATTATTTAGCTCAACATATGCAGCAGCTACTCTTACTGGGAGAAAGGGAAGCTGAACCTGGTTCCATAGACATACTTTGGAAAATCAGTAAAGAATTTACCATAATCTTGTTGGCCTTCTTTAATATAAAATATTTTATTGGCATTACTTTCTTTAAGAAGTAACATGATTTATATTGAAAACCTTTGTAAAGTTTGGAGAATTTGGATAAGGAGTGAATGGCAAATCACATTGTAGGAACAGTGACAAATTCCACATCATTGTTAAAGTTTGTCAGTAAATCATATTCAAAAATTGTAATATGTATATAGAACTGTGAGTTGAGTTCACTGGAAAAGTATCTATTAAAACAATTTGTCACAGTTAAACTAGACTGAGCAAGTCTGGCTTTTGTGTTGAAGTTACTTACATTTTCTGTGAAAGTCTTCTTCACAGGGCTAACTTCAAAATATTTTTCTCCCTCTGAGTGAAGCCCCTTCACAGTTATCACCATTGCTGTCCAGAAGCTGCTAATTTGTTGTGGTGGTGTTTGTTTTCTTTGATTTTCTGTCTGAGATTATTAAATATTATCTAGAAAGTCTTTGTATATACCAGTGTCTTGATGTCTTTATACTCTTTCTAGCAATTTTCCTAATTATAATGTGTGTTTAGGATTTTGGTTTTTATTTGATTTCTTACTTTTTATTTATCTTTTATGTGTATGAATGTACCGTCAGCATGTAGGTTTGTGCACCCGTGTCATGCAATGCTACGGAGGTCAGAAGAGGGTGTCAGATTCCCCTGGAACTGTAGTTAATGATGGTTCTCAGCCACTATTTGGATGCTGGGGATCAAACCCAGATCCTCTGCAAGAGCAGTCAACTCTCTTCACTGGTATGCCCTCTCTCAAGACCCATGTTTTATTTGATTTCTATATCTGGGAGCACCATGATGCTACTGGTATAAGTGGTTGTCAGAGTCTGGAGGGCACAGACAGGGATTTCCAACTTCTTAGGTCCTGCAACAAATAATTAGACAGAGACGAAACACCAAACCAAGGCAGAAAGAAAAACACTTCAAAGAGGGAAGAGAGATTGAACTGGGGAAACATCAAAATGTCATTGTCCCCTGTGCCCTGGGAGTGGGGGCGTATCTTATTTGTATGCCATGGTTTTGTACATTTTTATTCAAGTTTTGCACATTTAATAGAACATTTAGTAATCAAATTTACACCTATTCCCCCTTCCATGACCCCCCACCCCGACAATGAGAGCCAGTGTGCATGACACTCTTGGAAGTCAGGGATTGCAGTCTCTCTCCCATTTTTTTCTTTTCTATTTTTTCTTCTTTTCTTCATATAATTATAGGTGGACATGTGCATGTGACTTCTCATGTGTGGAAGTCAGTTAGTGTGATTCTGTTATCCCTTCTACCTTGTGCGTCCCAGGAATCAATCTCAGGTTGTCAGATCTGGTGTCCATTTGTTCCACCTTCTTTTCACCCTGGGTTCCATCGTGTCCTACTGTGACCTCCCTTCATGTTTCATATCCAGCCATAATTCCACACCACTAAAAGTTGTATCAAAAATCATTTTGAGGAGCTGAAGGATTATCCACCATTTGTGAATTCTTAGATGCTCTGAGTGGCACATGATGCTATTTGTAATGGGATCTGTGTTCACATGACAATCAAAATCTCCTTTCTCTGGTGTCATTAGAGTCAAACTTATTTTACTTGTCCATGCAACAAAGCACCTCACACATATTAGTAGATGGCATTTCAAATGTAAAGGGAGATCTGAAGAAGCCGTTTACGTTACTTTTATGTCCCTAAAGAACCCTTTTATGTTTGTTTGGAGTTAGGAAAACAGGCAGTATTTATGAAAATGTCATTGAGGTATCTGTCTCCGTTTCTCTAAGAAGCACAAGGTAAATCTCAGTCACCTGGAGGAACCAATGTGCTCTGCTCCATCTTATGTCTTCAGGATCCTTCCACATGCAAAGCAGCCTCAAGTCTCAGGGTAAAAGCCCAGCCCTGGACCAGGAGCCCCACCTCCTCCTCACAGGACCTTCTATCAGAGCATGGCTGTCCTGGGGCTGCTTCTCTGCTTGCTGGCTGCTCCCTGCTGTGAGTGTCTCAGGGTTTAAGGAGAGGGCCCTGGGCAGGTTGATTCTGCTGCGTTTGACTGATGCTGATTCTCTTTGTTCCCAGGTGTCCTGTCCCAGGTGAAGCTGCAGGAGTCAGGACCTGGCCTGGTGAAGCCCTCACAGACCCTGTCCATCACCTGCACTGTCTCTGGATTCTCTTTATCCAGCTATGGTGTGCACTGGATCCGACAGCACCCAGGAAGCCGTCTGGATTGGATGGGAGTTATATGGGGTGGTGGAAGCACAAATTATAACTCAGTTTACCAATCTCGAGTCAGTATCACCAAGGACACCTCCAAGAGTCAAGTTTACTTTAACCTGAACAATCTGCAGCCTGAGGACACAGCCACATATTACTGTGCAAGAGACACTGTGATGGGACTTCAGTTTGAACCTAGACATAAATCTCTCTGCAGGAGTGCTGTGTAGCAGCAGGGGGTGCTAGTGGATGAGTCTCCCAGGACCAGAGCAGACTCATCAGAGCATAGAAACTTCAGGCTCAACAGCCTGAGGAAAGGCACAATATGCTTAGGCCAGGATTAACAGTAGAACCTGTTGTTTCCTCTTCCTGCCCAGGAAAACCTCCAGAGGCCCTTCCCTGCATCATATTCTACAAAAACTGGCATCTGTTTGCCTTCTAGAACAAATGATTTTCTCTGAAGCCTCTAAATTCTCCATTTTGCACTTCTCTTGCTATCAAATAGAAATTCATAAAATAATAAAATTTTCCATACATCTTAATAGGAATCAATAATTCTGAAACCTGGTTATGAATTGGAGCCAAAACACAGGAAGTTTAAATCACTTGAACATGACTAACTTTATTGAGGAACCATAGATTCTCTGAATTAACATTAGTTTCCAAATATGCAATCATTAAGATCCATTGCATTTTTCATCTAATCCAAGACACAGGATAGTACCAATGATTATCATTTTTATGTATACTTTTATTGAATTTTTGTTCATCTCATGCCAAATATCATAATAATCTTTTAGCCCCTCCCTCATCCATACCCCCCACAGGCACTGCCAACTGGATGCCCTGCATTCTGTCATATATTAAGTCTATCTAGTGAAGTTAGTTTCACAGGCACTGCCAACTGGATGCCCTGCATTCTGTCATGTATTAAGTCTATCTAGTGAAGTTAGTTTACCCAGTCAACACTCAGTGCAAATTCACCCACTGAACTCTAGTCATCCTATCTAGATTCTCTCCCTTAAAGAACAATTTTCCCTTATACAATTTGTCTTTGCAAACAATGGGGCCTGATGCCCATTTCCTCAGTCCAATGCAGGGCTTTGGTCTGGCTGATTTTTCATCGGTCTTTGCATGTTCTCACAATTGCTGTAGGTTCACACTAACGAGGTCTCAGCAGCCCACAAAATTCTGTTTCCTATGGTCATGAACTGCCTCCCCTGGCTCTTACAATCTTTCTGCCCCCACTTCCACAATGATCCCTGATCCTTAGGTGGTAAAGTTTAACCTAGGACTCCTGCCCAGGGAACCATACTCTGCAGACTCTTATTCTCTATGCTTTAGCCATTTGTGACCCTTTCTGTTCATTGTCCTCTGTTGCATGAGTAAGCTTCACTGATGAAAGTTGAGAGATGCATTGGTATTCTCTCTACCCCATGTTCCACTGTTTTAAAAGAGTCTTATACTTAGAGTTCCCATCGTAGATGTGTCACTTAAGGTTGGCCATCTCACAGACATGTACCTGTGTCAGACACTTACCTGTCTGTGACCAGTTGTGAAACGCTGAATCATTTTATTGATTATTAAAAAGAATCATTTTATTGATTATTAAAAAGAAGCTTCTTTGATGAGCGGAGATTGGCATAATTGTCTATACATATGAAGATCAATATTTAGCATATACAGAGAAATTATGTTTGTCTAAGTGTCATGCGCAGCAGTCTCGCCGGCAAGAACTTTACGTGGACAACAGGATTCTTCTGCAGCAGTATTTATTGTGTACACAGCTCTCTTGTGAGAAGGACCCCGAAATGAGGTAGAGGCACTGCGTATATAGCAGTCTAGAGGGTTTGAGTATGCTCTGGAATGGTGCACTGTCCAATGCCTCATTAGCATATCCAATGTATGGGCTTATAGCACAATAGGGGCCAAAGCCTCATTAGAATATTAGGTGAATGGGCTCAAAGTCATGCACAGTTCCTGTCCTAACGCGGAAGAGGTGGCTACATGCGGAAAAGGTGGCTAGTTGTTGTTCTCTAGCCTCCTGAGGAAGTCGGTGCCATCTTTAGGGTGTGGTGCATGGTCACAGTAACAATGCTGTGACAGGCTGCCAACATCTAAGGATGTGATAGACTTTGATCTATGAACCCTCAGACCATGTGTGTTTATCTGTCTATAGAATACCACACACCAGTTCCCTCCCATTGAGTGGGCTTTAAGCCCAATTAGGTAACTCTTGATCACCCTCAACATAAAAAATGTCATCATTGCACCAAAATAAATTATTGCACCAGTCATTCATAGATTTGTTTTAGGAAGTTAAGATGGGTTTGGACCACTGATTGATTTTTCCCCTATAACATCTTGCATAGTATCCTCCAAAATGAGAGCTAGTCTTTGAAAGATTCCATTTTCTAACATTTACATCCTTTTAAAACTTAGATTGCAGCCAGGCATGGTGGCTCACGCCTTTAATCCTAGCACTCGGGAGGCAGAAGCAGGTGGATCTTTGTGAGTTCAAGGCCAGCCTGGTCTACAGAGCAGGTTCTAGGACAGCTGGGGCTACAGGGAAACCCTGTCTCAGAAAGACAAAAGAAAAAACTTAGATTGCACCTCAATGCTCAAGTAATGATTCCATGGCAGGTAGCCTCCCACACTCAGCTGTGGAATGCCCAAGGCACTCTGTACGCATACCAATTGATTTCAACTATAGTTCTTCTCCCTACTCTCTACAGCCCTTTCTTTCTTTTGAAAGGCAGCACCAAATGGATGGCGCAGTAACGTTTGGCAAACAGCTTGAGAGGGACCCTGCCACTCTTCAGGAGCTTTAGTACTGTGAAGGAGATGGTGTAAAAAGATAGAAAGACCTGCCATGCTTATGGATTTGGAAAATTAATATAGTAAAAATGTCAATTCTACCCAAATTAATATACAGGTTCAGTGCAATCCGAATTAAGATCCTCATGAGTTTCTTCACAGACTTAGAAAAAAAAACTTAAATTCATATAGAGAAACAAAAAAAGACCCCAAATAGCTAAAGCAACTCTAAGCAAAAAACGAAATACAGCGGGATCAATTTACCAGACTTCAAGCTATATTACAAGGCTATAGTCATAAAGAGAGACTTTTACTGGCAGAAAAACAGTCCCATTGACCAATGGAACAAAATTGAAGATACAAACTTGGCCTCATACAATTTCAGCCACCTCATATTTGACAAAGGGTCCAAAAAATCTCAATGGAGGAAATATAGCATCTTCAGCAAATGGTGTTGGTAAATTGGATCACCATTCGTAGAAGCACAAAATTAAACCCCTACTTCTCACTCTGTACAAAAAAATTCAAATGGATCAAAGATCTCAGTGTGAAACCTGAAAATATGAAGGCGATAGAAGAAAATATTGGCAGCAACCTACAAGACATAGGCATAAGAAAAGACTTTCTAAACCAAACAGCAACCATGCAAGAAATAAAGTCGACAATTGACAAATGGGACCTCATTAAACTCAAAATCTTCTGTACAGAGAAAGAAATAATCCATGAAGTGAAGAGATAACCCATAGAGCAGGAGGAAACATTCACTCCTGATTCATCTGAGAGAACATTAACATCCAGGATATATAAACTCCTCAAAAAGCGAAGATGTAAGAAAACAAATGACCTACTCAAAAGATGGAGTAAAGAGCTGAACCCCACTACACCCCATTCTCTTAAGTGCTGTCTCCACTTTGTGACTTTCTTCTATTTAGTTCCATGGAAAATGATATAATGACAGAGTGTTTGTACAAAGTAACTCACCCAGACTACCAAAAAATTAACAATAGTAAAGTGATTAGTCTGATAGCATTAAATCTCCTACATCTTTTTCAAATGTTATTGAAAAATGGGGAAAATATTTAATAATTCCAAGTAGTTGAACATTTAGCATAATGTCTCCAAATAATTCTGCAACCCTTAGGAATTTTTAGGAAAGGGAAGCCCAGCACACATGGAGTTGGGCAACCATCAGAACTTCAAGGAAGGCTGTCTCCCACCATAAATAACTGTCTCCACCACTGCAACACACATATCAAAGATTAGGCATGAATACAAAAGGCTTCCAGGGTAGAAAAAATAGATGAATATAAAATCAGTCAGTCCAGGACCCAGGGAATGTCCTCACACAGGATGACCTTAACTTGGGCCCAAAAAATACACAGTGGTCAGGAGAAGGTAGAGCCCTGCAGAGTTGAATGTACGAAGGAAGGTCACCATCACATGCACAGAACCATCATTCCTGGATGATGATGAACCTTGGAAAAGAATGATGGACGAGGAGCCATGGATGCTGAACATGGATGGGAGAAACAGGTATGAGTACTAGGCTCCACTCATATTATGTGAGAACTTTACATCTGGGCTTTGGCTTTTCATTTCTCTATAGTGATGATACATATTGCCAAAACTCTATGTCAACCTATACAAATATTTAACATTCAGGGAATTTAGATCCAAGTGAGGCAGTCTCCATATTGAAGTCTCTGCCTCTCACATTCCTGTGAAAAATTACTGTTATCTTATTTTATTACATTTGTTACCATAAAACATTGAGCTTCAAGCTTGGTGTGGTGGTACAAGCCTTTAATCCCAAACTCTGAAGGCTTAGGCACATAGAATTCTGTGAAAGTAAAACTTGCCAGATCAAATTCCAAGCCATCTGGGGCTACATAGAGACCCTGTCTAATAACATGGTTTAATTTTTATTTTTAGTGATGTTTTGTATACTTCATACATCATTACTCAGTTCAATTTAGACACATTCGCCTTTCCATGCCCCCTACCCCACCCCTGTTCCTGCATTCTGCCATACATGTCTTGCATTTTTCTCTCAGTCTTTTTTGCCACATTTTCCTCTTTAATTATACATCAAAATATGCATACATATACTCCACCCATATACCAATATTTCAAAATATAAACATAAGTGGTAGATTAATTCTCAAGCCCATTAAGGGGTTCACATTTTTAACCATACTGCTACTTTCATATATAAAAGAAATATAAGAAAGACAATGCTCAATTTTCCTTGCAACTAGGGATTTTGTTCTAACATCCAAAAATGAGGGACACCATATATCATTTGTTTTTCTGGGACTGTGTTACTTCACTTAGCATAATGTATTCTATTTCCATCACTTTATCTGCAAAGGTCATGATGTCATCTTTCTTTACTCCTGCATAGAAATCCATTGTGTAGAGGTACCACATTTTCTGTATACACTCATTGGTTAAGGGACATTTGGGTTTCTTCCAGCTTTTTGATATTGTGAAGAGAGCTGCAACAAAGAAAGCCGTGCATGTGTCTTTGCGATAGGATGAGTATTGTGGTCATATACCAAGGAGTGGTATGACTGGGTGAGGTAGCAGGCACATTTTTACTCTTTTTGAATTTTTTTTTTAATTTTATTTATTTTTTGTATGTGTATGAATGTACTGTATGCATGCAGGTTTGTGTACCTGTGTCATGCAATGCTGCAGAAGTCAGAAGAGGGTCTCAGATTCCCCTGGGGCTGGAAGCTCATAAGTTAAGAGAGCTGACTGCTCTTGCAGAGGACAGGGTTCAATTCACAGCACCCACATGATGGCTAAGAACCATCTTTAAATCTATTTCCAGGGGAATCTGACACCCTCTTCTGACCTCCGTGGCACAGCTCCTTGGGGGTCTTGGGTTGGGGGCAGGGAAACCTGGAGACAGGAAATAGGGCTTTGTCAATAACCCATATACAAAGACATTTTCCTCCTCTAAGTCATTGATATATAAGTGACATTTTTCCTTCTAAAGGCGACACTTTTCTTCCCCACAAGACACACGCAAAAGCAAGTTTTCTTTTGTTTTTCCTCCCATCAGGACATATAGAAATCATGTTTTTGAAAAGCAGCATTTTTCTTCCCCCTGAAGACATACATGAAATTAAGATTTTTGTTTTTCCTCCCACCAAGTCATAGAGATGGAAGTAACATTTTTCCTCCTAAAAGCAACATTTCCTCACCCAAGATATACAGATATTATTTGATCCTCCTTTAACATAGATGGTGATTTTACTTGTACCCCCAAAGTCTTAAATTTAACTGGAAAGACCTGTATGTATAACTATATTGATGGAATTAAGTCCAGTCTGTGATAGTTTACAACTATCATTTGATGTCTGGCAGGCTTTTTGTTTTTTGTTTTTTGTTTGTTTGTTTGTTTGCTTGTTTTTTCTTTTGCAAGTAGCTCCTAGGCTTTGGAGAGGAAGGGGTGATGGGTGGATAGAAAACAGAGTACTCAATTATTTGTTGAAGTTGATAACTTGGGCCTTGCAGACTGTCCCAGCTTTTCCACATGGGAGGTTGGCAGCTCAGCTCAAAGTCTTTTACCAGAGGGCAGAAGGTGGAGGCCTGGTGGAAGCCACAAAAGGGACTTGAGACAGAGCATGGTGGGGGCCCAGCAGGTTGCCTCAAACTAAGCAGGAATTTAGGCCTTCCAGGGGATGTTTTCTGCAATTTTACTGATTAAATATGAAGAGTAAAAGCATAGGCACTTAAGCAAACATTATTTATTATACCAGATTGTGTTGTGGCCATGGCACAGGTGGATAGGGAGGAGTTTTTGCAGAAATTACATCGTTTATCATAAGTACATTTTAGTAGATAAACAGATGAAGGCTAATCAAAGTCCTTTTACAAATAAAATATTTTAGCCCTTAAACATTAAGTTTGAAAAATAAAATGATGTACCAATTTAGTACTTGGGGTTTTTATCCATTGCCCTATTATATTTTTGTAGCCTTGAGAAATCTATTGGACTTGTTTTTTTGGCTGTAATAAAAGACAGTTATTTTTTGCTGATACAGTTGGCTGTTGGGAGAGGCCCCAGCCAGTAAAATACCTGGCTTTGACACAATTTTAATAGATGTTTTTTGGGAAATAAAGTATCCCTCCAAGAGTTCTCATGTCTCTTACTGTAAGGATGAAGCTAAGCTGTATTTTGGAGTGCGTTATATTGATTTGTTCCTTTTTATTTTAGGAGAACAGAAAAACTTCTACATTTTTTAGAAGACAATAGTACTACATACCTATACAGAAACCAGGGTTTGGAGGTCTATTGTTGATTAAGAGGTGAAATCCAGGCTTTTAAGTCTAAGCTATCATATAGATAAAAAGAAGATGTTACACATAGCATCACAGAAAAGCATTGGGGACACTGGTATACATCAATGTTAAGTTTATCATCTGGAAATTTAGTATGAACTAGGATTAAAAATTATAATAACTTGTATTTCCAATAAGTTTAAGTATGACCAATCTTTTATGTTGATAGTATTTGACCAATTGTTAAATAACATAATTAATTTAGCTTTACCATTATATACTGTATAAATAAATTTTGGATAAAAGTAAACATAATTTAGATAAAACTTGGCTAAATGTACATTGTGATCTTTAAGTTACCTGATTAAGATTTGATCCTGAAGAAATAAAGTTTACGTAAATGATCTTAACTTTTGTTTATTACAACCCTAGATAAATCGCTTTAAGTTATAAATTTATAGAGTGGGTTTTACAGATACATTTTGGGTGTTAACGAATCATAAACAGTAGATGACATTATATGCCTAATAAAATTCTGAATTATCACATGCGTAAATTTATAATTACTCTTAATAAATTTATTTATTAGTTTTTTAATATATTAACAAACCTGAGTTAGACAGTAAAAAGGTTAACCTTATTCTTAGAATTAGCCTTTACTGAATTTAAGCATTAAGTTTATCTACACAGTAAAAAATCATATTAATTTTTGAACCAAAATTTTAGAGTATTTTAACTGAGTTTTTTTAAATAACCAATAATGACCAGTTAATTTTTTAACCAAAACTTTAGAGTATATTAACTGAGTTTTTTTGTTGTTGTTGTTTTGTTGTTTTTTTTTAACTAATAGCTGCTAAAGAACATTTCATTAGGGGCTGGAGAGATAGCCTAGCGGTTAAGAGCACCGACGCTCTTGCAGAGGACCCAGGTTCGATCCCCAGCACCCACATGGCGACTGAGAACCATCTGTAACTCCAATCCCAGGAGAACTCCAGTTCCAGGGGAATCCGAGACCCTCTTCTGACCTCCGCGGCATTGCACAACACGGGTGCACAGACCTGCACGCAGACAATACATTCATACACATACAAAAATAAATTAAAAAAAAAAAAAAAAGAACATTTCATTAGTGTTAAAGCCTTTTGTCAGACCAGGCTAGCCTGAAAATCTCCATCAACTCCACATAATTTTTAGGGTGCTGAAATTAAAAATCGTGTTATTTTGGGTTGACTTTAAAAGGCATTTAAAGACAAACATGATTCAGAATGACTTGTTATTTCAGCTCGACAATAGCATACAAGCCACATGGTTTGGAAACCTATGAATTTTAAAAGTTGAAAGCCATTTGAAAGACTTCAAAATTGGCTAGGACTTTTTAAATTAATTAAATTTGCACGTTTTTATTCAAAGATGTTTTTTGGTACCCATGCATTAGATTTAAAGTTTTAATATCTTAATAAACATGCTTGAAATAAAATTTAACTTAATAGATTTTGAATGACCATATTATTAAAAAAAATCATCTTGAGATAAAACTTATATGCAAGGAACAGTACAATTAAAACTCAATTTTGAATAAGCACCATAAGAAAACACACAATAAGGTTTGAAGGTATCTGTGCATTTTTAGGAGACCTGGCTGAGCAAGAAAATATTTAATTAAATCCTTGGAAGCTTTGAATTTTCTTGGTGAGGACGCTGGAATTTTGAACAAAAGGAAGTTTATATGGCAGTGACAGGCTCCAGGCATTATGGGAGTCATAGTTTTCTGGTGCCTGAAGGCACAGCCGGATGTGGTTAGCTTCTGCAACATTTTGTTTTTGTTTGTTTGTTTGTTTATTTTACTTTTCCATTCCCACCCCATGCCCCACAGTTTTTGAACTTCTGGGTCCCTGGCTCCAAACTTGTTGGGTAGGAGTCCCATCCAGTGACCTGGGTAGTTGCTGGCCCATCTTTTCAAGCTGGCATTAGTAGGCTGGTGCCCTGCCACTGCTGGGCATGACCTCAGTTTGCTTGGTCTCATTATCTAGCTGGTGTGTGTGTGTGTGTGTGTGTGTGTGTGTGTGTGTGTGTGCCTGTGTGAGGGATTATTTGGAAGGAAAAGGAGAGAAATGGTAGGGAGTAGAAAGAACTTAAAGGCAGATAGTTTTTTGCAGCCACCTAACCAAGCAGTCAGGAATCCAACTAGGTTAATGATTCCCTCGCACCAGGGAAACTGAAATGAAAGGTTTGAAAAAAATAAAGGTTTAAAGAATACAGCTTAAACTACATGAGAAACTCAGGGAGATGGGGCAGAGCTACCCACTATGCTAGTCCCCTAGCAGACAGGGGCACGTAAACTTCCATTCTCTGAATTCCTCGAAAATATTTATAAAACTGTGTCTTGGGGCTGGAGAGATAGCCTAGCAGTTAAGAGTAATGACTACTCTTGCAGAGGACCTGGGTTCGATCCCCAGAACCCACATGGTGTCTAAGAACTGTCTGTAACTCCAATTCTAGGAGAACTCCAGTTCCAGGGGAATCCAAGACCCTCTTCTGACCTCCACAGCATTGCACAACACATTTGCACAAACCTACATGCAGACAATACACTCATACACATACAAAAATAAATTTAAAAAGAAATTAAAAAAAAAACTGTGTCTCACTCAAGAGAGAAATGAGGGTGACAGGTAGTCCACCATGGGCAGATGCCAAAGACCCTTAAAAGTGTGCCTCACTCAAGAGATACACAGGGCTGAGACCCTGCTGAAGAGCCTTAAAAATGTGCCTCACTACAGAGAGACACAAGCCTGAGACAATTGGCATGGCCAGATGCCTGAGAACCATACAGCATATCCGTTTCTTTCTAGTTTTGTGAATGGCTTTTCTCAACATCGAGGTGCCAGTTGTAGCGTTTTGATGGTCTTCCTTTCTTTGACCAGAGCCACAGTTTCCTGGGACAGCAAGTATCCTGGATTGCTCCAGCCAGCTGGTCAGTGACCCAGGTCTTAGCCCTGGAAAGGAGGGGGAGGGAAAGGTACTGAAAAGCCAGGAGAGTTAGAAAAGGGCAGACTCAAGAACAATACTGGGAGAAAGTCCACAGAGAAATAACTTAACTTTATTTTACAATCCAGGGTATTTGTACTGGATCTTAAGGTGTGACTGCAGGTTGAG
The DNA here is from genome assembly GCA_009823505.1 of Rhizomys pruinosus. Lineage (NCBI taxonomy): Eukaryota > Metazoa > Chordata > Mammalia > Rodentia > Spalacidae > Rhizomys > Rhizomys pruinosus. The sequence goes on along the minus strand of VZQC01005679.1, from coordinate 898,359 downwards.
GCATACAGGAATTTACACCACATACTCCAGATCACTACAGGAATGTGACAATCTTTTGCCCAAAGCATCAAAGTAAGTGGCACCAGGCAGGTCTCAAAAGCATGCAGGAAATCAGCAGAACACCAGCCTGAGGGCTGGGGGATGCCAGCTGACTTCCTAAGTGCTTCTGCCAAAGGGAATCCCCACAGCAGGGGAGAGCTTTCACTCTCTTCAGTAGTGTAGTCACTTGTAAACTGCTGGTGCAACAGAAAATTACCTCCCACCCATGCTCCTCCAAGCACTGCTTATCAAACTCTGTGTGACACACAAGACACGCATCAAAGTAGTAGGGATAAGCAGTAAGAATCAGGATTTCAATGGTAGACACAGGAGATGATAGAGTGTCATGGGGTGGAAATTACTACAATTTACTACCCATATGTAAAAAAATTCCATATAATAAAAATACATAAATTTTATAAACTACTTTATGACACACCTATGTTTACTGATCTGCGCTTTATTCACAATAGAAGGGAAACAGAAACTAGCAAGATGCCTCACAATCTTCAGCAGTGATGCATCTGCCAGAGCATTAACATCCAGAATATATAAAATACTCATAAAGTAAAGAAGAAAGAAAACAAATGACTCACTAAAAAGATGGAACAAAGAACTGAACCAAGTCTTTACCAGTGAGGAAGTAAAGATGGTTGAGAAACATCTTAAAAAGTGTTCAACATCATTAATAATTAAGGAAATGCAAATTGAAACCACTCTAAGATATCATCTCACTCTGAGAAGATTGGCTAAGATCGAGAAAACAAAAGACACCACATGCTGGAGAGGTTGTGGGGAAGGGGAACACTCATCCACTGCTGGTGGGAATGTAAACTCATACATCCACTCTGGAAAGCAGAGTGGAGAACCCTTAAAAGACTCAAAGTTACCCTACCACCTGGCACAGCCACACCACTCCTGGGTATATATTCACAAGACTCATCCTTCTGCAAAGATACATGCACATCTATATTTATTGCAACTCTTTTCACAATAGCAAAGAGTTGGAATCAATTCAAATGCCCCTCAAGTGATGACTGGATAATAAAAATGTGGTACCTATACAATGGCGTTCTATGCAGTGGTAAAGAAAGAAAACATGAACTTTGCAGGTAAATGGATGGACATTGAAGCCATTATGATAAGTGAAGTAACACAGTCCCAAATAAAAAATGTGGAATGATTTTCCTCATTTGTGTATGCTAGTACTAAATTCCCCAATTGAAAAGCAAGCTGAGCAACATTATTGTTATATTTCTTTCTATCTGAAAGTAACTGTGATGTTATAAGGTGAATCTCATAATAAGCCCCAGAGTTAGGTTGCCACTTACATTCAGACATGGTAATTAATGTATATGGGTGGAAGATATACATATATATATATATATATATATATATATACACATATATTAGAGTAATGTAAAATTAAAAGGAAAAATAAATGAACTCTTGTACATATATCTGAATTAACATACAGTTTATTCCTGGAGGACATAATTCTGATAAATATATGATGTGTATATGGCCATAATTTGGAGTGGTACATTTGGGAGGGAACCACAGCAGCATGAGTACTGGGTCAAGGAATGGACTGCTGTGGTTGAATTCTGCCTAGGACAACAAATGTTTGCAGAGAATAACTTTGGAGAGACTGAAAAAAAGATGCAGGACATGTATGTCAGAATGTATGAACTGGGGTGGGGTGGGAAGAAGGGAAAGGGGAATGTGTCTAAATTGAACTGACCATAGGAAGCAAAAACCCCAGTGTGGAACACAAGGGCAGAATTGATGGTAGTTTGGGCTTGCCAAGGAGGAGATTTCAAACATGGCATCTTTCAGCCTAATAAAGAAAAAAAAAATCATTCACTGAAGAGGCTAAAACCTATGATACATGTGGCATGCATATGTGCATATTTCAGAGTGATGCATATTGGAAGGAATAAGGACAACAACAGAAAAGTCTTCATCAAATAACTGACTGACACGGTGAACTTCTGCTTGAAACAGTAAACTTCTGCATCGAGAATTTTGAGATAAACTGAGAAAAAAAATGAAACACATGTTTAACAGAATTCATGAGCTCTGGTGTGGTGAGGGACAGGGAGGGGGCACAGGTCTAGATTTGATTTGTAATGTAATTTTATATGAAATGCACACAGCTTCAATAAAATACTGGCAAAAAAAGGAAAGAAAGTATTATTAAAAGAAAAAATGTAGTACATATCCACAATGGAATATTATATATCTGTTAATAAAAGGGGTAAAATTATGAAATTTGCTATAAACTGATATGGAAACAAGGATTGAAGGGCTGTCCAGATCCAGAGGAAAAGGAAAAATACTCTGTTATTTGGATGATAGCTTCGAAACTTCAGATATGTGAATTGCCTTTGAAATAGCCACAGAAGCCAGAAAATTAATTACTGGCCATGTGGGAGTAGCTAGAAAGGAGAAAAGACAGGACACAGTTTTACAGGTGGAGAGAATAATGGATGCCAAAGATTTAAGTGGGCAGCAGATGGAAAACGTTAGAGGAGGAAGTACAGAGAGAACTGAAGATCACTAAAGACTTGTGAACCTGTGATGTGGAAACCCACAACTGAAGGAGGTGCCTAAAATATATCCATAGGAATATATACATACATATGCAATGCATATATGTGTAGAATAGAGAGAGACAAAGAGGGAGAGAGAGAGAGAGAGAGAGAGAGAGAGAGAGAGAGAGAGAGAGAGAGAGAGAATGGATTTACCTATAATGGGCACCAGTGCACCTATTAGACACCAGTTAACGAATGAAAATCAATTGCCAGGACTGGGATCCCTCCCTGGAGTTGTTGACCTCTGAGCCCCATATTCACCTGAATATTTCAGGCTATTGCCCTTGCTCTTGGTGACCCTGCAGAACTTGGCAGTCAGATCCTGTTGCTGAAGATACCATATAATTTAATCATAGGACATGGAGAACTCAAGCCAGTACTAAACTGGCAACTTCACCCAAGCTCTTTGATAGTGCTGGAAGGTGCCACACAGGATACCAGAAGACAAAGTGATCATCTTCTACTTCAGCTATGAACCCTGACAGCTGAACCAATCTCATTCCTTTGCTATTTGTGAGTGTATTATAGTTCCATATGCATTTTAAGATTTATTGCTATTTCTCAGTAAACTTGAATAGAAACCATATTGGGCCGGGTGTGGTGGCGCATGCCTTTAATCCTAGCACTTGGGAGGCAGAGGCAGGTGGATCTGATCTTTGTTTGTTCAAGGCCAGCCTGGTCTACAGAGTGAGTTCCAGGACAGCTGGGGCTACAGGGAGACCCTGTCTCGAAAAGACCAAAAAAAAAAAAAGAAAGAAAGAAAGAAAGAAA